>SJYC01050843.1:0-11030 GCA_006408675.1 Madoqua kirkii | reverse complement strand
CAGCCTTGACTAGACGGACCTTAGTTGGCAAAGTAGTATCTCTGCTTTTGAATATACTATCTAGGTTGGTCATAACTTTTCTTCCAAGGAGTAAGCGTCTTTTAATTTCATGGCTGCAGTCACCATCTGCAGTGAGGATGCCATGATCTTCATTTTCTGAATGTTGAGCTTTAAGCCAACTTTTCTGCTTTCCTCTTTCACTTTCATCAAGAGGCTTTTTAGTTCCTCTTCACTTTTTGCCATAAGGGTGGTGTCATCTGCATATCTGAGGTTATTGATATTTCTCCCAGCAATCTTGATTCCAGCTTGTGTTTCTTCCAGTCCAGCATTTCTCATAATGTACTCTGCATATAAGTTAAATAAGCAGAGTGACAATATACAGCCTTGATGTACTCCTTTTCCTATTTGGAACCAGTCTGTTGTTCCATGTCCAGTTCTAACTGTTGCTTCCTGACCTGCATACAGATTTCTCAAGAGGCAGGTCAGGTGGTCTGGTATTCCCATCTCTTGAATTTTCCACAGTTTATTGTGATCCACACAGTCAAAGGCTTTGGCATAGTCAATAAAGCAGAAATAGATGTTTTTCTGGAACTCTCTTGCTTTTTCGATGATCCAGCAGATTTGGCAATTTGATCTCTGGTTCCTCTGCCTTTTCTAAAACCAGCTTGAACATCAGGGAATTCATGGTTCACGTATTGCTGAAGCCTGGCTTGGAGAATTTTGAGCATTACTAGCATGTGAGATGAGTGCCACATACCATTGAGCAGAGTTCCATGTGCTATACATTAGGTCCTTGTTGGTTATCCATTTTAAATGTTACAGTGTGTACATGTCCATCCCAAACTCCTTAACTATCCCTTCTCCCATCCTCTCCCCTACCACAGCCCAGCAACCATAATTTTCTTCTCTTAAGTCCATAAGTATGTGTTTCATAGGTTCATTTGTGTCATTTTTCTTTAGATTCCATGTATAAGGGATGCCATATGGTGTTTCTCCTTCTCTGACTGACTGACTTTGCTCAGTATGACAGTCTCTAGGTCCATCAGTGTTGCTGCAGATGGCATTATCTCACGCATTTGAATCCACTGTGCCTTTCTAATGGAGGTTGCCAATGGTAGCATCCTACTCTCTGCCACAGTGTCGGGTAGGTGACTTCCAAGCTGGGCCACTCAGTGTCACTCTCCTGGAATTTTCAAATTTGAATAAATGAAGACGGAGACTTCTCAGGTGACACAGTCTGAGGTGTGAGTATGGAGCTGTCTGTGGCCTTGAAGAAGCGGACCTGTGAGAAGAGAAAAGGCATCACAGAGGGAGGTAGAGGTGGTTGGGTGAGGTGCTGGCAGTTTTCTGGTCTCTGCTTCCTTTGTATCTGTAGCCCAGTTGCAACCCCTGATTTTCCCACAAGCAATTCAGATTGAGGTTCTGTCACTAATGACCAAAAGGTTCCCAATGAAATGGTATATAGCTTTGTTTTTGTTTTAGCCTTCACCTCAACTAGCAAGCTTTCCATCTTGAAGTGTCTTATGTAGTATCTGGCTGTTGATCTGTGGTGTAGTTTAATTTCCTATTTCAGAGAATCTGTTTCCTCTCTCGTCTGCTTTCCTCTGTCTCTCTGTCTCTCTCTCCTTCTCTCCCCACACTCAGTCCCCTTCACTATTCTCCCTTTTTCAAACACAAGCAGTTGCTTTCCACCAACTATCTTCAGTACTATTCGTTTTAGTTTGTTGTTGTTGTTTAGGTGCTAAATCGTGTCTGACTTTTTTGCAACCCCATGGACTGCAGCCCTCCAGGCTCCTCTGTCCGTGGGATTTCCCAGGCAGGAATACTGGAGTGGGTGGCCATTTCCTTCTCCAGGGGATCTTCCCAACCCAGGGATTGAACCATGTCTCCTGCATTGGCACACAGATTCTTTGCCACTGAGCCACCAGGAAGCCCATTATATTTTTGTACAGTGTGTTCATCCTTTTCAGAAATGTATTGGTAAGAAGTAAGTAGATGCCATCTTATTACTATTTTATTATTTACCTCGTCATTGAAGCAGGTTTATTGGGTTCTTGAATCTTTTCACTTTCAACTCTGATCCTTTAAAACATCCAGGTTCCTACTCTCCAGTATCTTGGGGATGATGGGAGGTGGCTAGGGCAGTGGGCATTCTTGAATGGGAAGCTCACTTCGGGATGATTTCTTCCCAGTTTTCTGTGAAGTGTTGTGGCCTCACTGTCCTGATGCTGCAGACTGCTCCTCAGGAGGGAGGCCTGAGGCTGTGGGGAGAAGCCCGTTATCCTTGTGTTTGACATTCTGCTCAAGGTACCTGCTTCTCCCTTTGAACTATTGCAGCTGTCGTCAAAGCCACCCATCCATGCAGACTCCGAGTAGAATGTTCCACATCTGCCCCATAATTTGTAGTTCTAACCTTTTCCAATTAGGAAGGTTCTAAGAAATTATTTCAGGCCAAATAACTTTCTCAGGCAGCTAAGTTGTAAATTGCAACCAGTATTTTTCATCTGTCTGGCTCCATTTGCATTGCATCAAGAAGAAAATGGAGACTTTTTGGTAATTTTCTCCTTTATTGACTCATTCACTCAGTAAATATTCATTAAATATTTACTGTGGGCTTCCCTGATAGCTCAGTTGGTAAGGACTCTGCCTGCAATGCAGAGACCCCAGTTTGATTTCTGGGTCAGGAAGATCCATGGGAGGAAGGGTTAGGCTACCCACTGCGGTATTCTTTGGCTTCCCTTATGGTTCAGCTGGTAAAGAATCCGCCTCTAATGTGGGAGACCTTGGTTCAATCCCCAGGTTGAGAAGATCCCCTGGAGAATGGAACAGCTACCCACTCCAGTATTCTGGCCTGGAGAATTCCATATAATGCATAGTCCATAGGGTCACAAAGAGTTGGACACGACTAAGGGACTTTCACTTTCACTTACTGTGTGCCAGTTATTCTTCTAGTCACTAAAGAGTCTCTGCCCTCATGGAGCTTGTATTCTAGATGAGAAACCAATAAACAAGTAAATAGACACCTATATAATACAGTATTAGGTAGTGCTCAATGCCAATTTGAAAAATGAAATAAATAATGTAGTGCTTTCAAAAGAAAAATCCAATGGCATATTTAAGATGAAAAATGTAATGCCAGTGTATGATGATTTCATCATATGCTTGCTTCTTAAAGTGTAAGAATAGTAGTATAGTCATTGACAATTCTAATGAAATTTGGATTTCCCTCTATATTTGCTAAAGGTTTTCACACTTTGCTTATTTTTTCTTAGAATAGAATTTTATGGTAGCCTTAATTAAAATTTTCTAAGACAATTAATCTATTTTTCAGGTTATTATATCCGGGAAAAGTCAAAACAAGTTATAACGTTGCTGATGGACGAAGAGTTGCTGCATAGAGAGAGGGAGTAGCGTGTCGGACTAGACGGCGCACCTCCTACTCTATGTCATTTCCTAAAAGATTACCTGGCTCAGGTAACTCACCAACAGCGTGTGCTTCTGCCCCTACACCAGAAATTCCTGTTTCAGAGAAGAAGAAGAAGCTTCTTAAGGTTGCACGGCTACGTAATAAAAGTGCGTATAATGGGCATTGGCCTAAAGTGCAATAGATATAATTTAAGAACAATTAAAAAGTAGAAAACAAACAAACAAACAAAAAGTAGAAAACATTGGGTTTTAGTACTGAAGTATTAGTGCTATATTAGTAGTACTGTTACTACATTAGACATCATACTGTAGACAACAGTGATGAAGGATACTGTTCAGTAGATAATTTAAGTATTTCTGAATGCAGTTATGTGGGATGCAAATAAAATGTTTTTGAGCTTTAAAGGTATTAAACTAGTACTATCCTATTTGGCATCCTGATTGAGTTTTAAAATGTTAATCATAACTGGAGATGAAGGAGAACTGTGTTTGGAGGCTAGGGGTCTGGGTGCACACATTTGCATTCTTTGAGCCTCCAAATCAAGACATTGACATTAAAATTGTGCCTCCAAATGCTGAGAATGCTCTAAAACTCTTCTAGGAAAGTTCCTTGTGTTATATAACCCTTTCCTTTACCTAAAACTTTAAATCTGGGCCACTGAAAACTAGTTCTTCTTAGAAAAGAAGGCACTTATTTATAATGTTTTAATAGAGATCATAAAGAAAAGGCAGTTATCTTTTCTACTGAATTTGCTGAAACATAAAGGGAAATCCCATGGACAGATGAGCCTGGCGGGCTACAGTCCACGACTAAACAACAACAAAGGAATGTCATTTTGCTCTAATTTCTCCAGTATAAACCCTGTTAATAAACTGTGTGTAAAGAATGGACAGTTTGAAGAAGCAAAAACATTAGTGAAATGTGACTTAGGTAGCTGGCCCTTGAAAGCAGCTATACTTTGTGCCATAGTGAGGGGCATAGTAGGAGTAACAAATACATACGTATGTATATATATGTATGTTACATACATATAGGAGCACATAGTTGAAAGCATTTTCAAATGCCTGCCTCCCAGCTTTATCATGTAACCATATTAAGCAAGATACTGAAAGAGAGACATTCCAGGTATCAGTTAAATATTAAAATTTTAAAATGTTAGTATTAATGCCGATATAAAACAATCCTGCTAAAAATAGTTAAAGTATAATACTGTTATGACAAGTCAAGAGTTCTCAAATGTTCACTCCATTTGTACTGGTGTGGACTGGGCAGTTGAAAGATAGTAAAAGAGGTGGGCATTGTAATTATGATAGTATTAATAAATACCAACCAAATACTTCTAAAAAGTAGTGGAAACTTTTTCTTTGGGGACCTGGTCTTTTGAAATAAATCTTGAAAGAGACACATTCTGAAATTTTCTCATAGAAGCCTTAAATTCAAACTGATACCTAAAATGAAGTAACAGAGTAAAATAACCAATTATGACTCACCTAGAGTTTCTGCATCCCTTTTGCTACTTCTCTGTTACCATTTTTGTTCTTCCTTCTTCCATTTGCTTTCCTCTTCCTTTCTTTCAGTATAAATATATTTATTAAATTTATAATTTGAAATAAGGATATATAGCAGAACTTTGGAGCAATAGCAGTGAATAAAACAAAGCCCCTCTCATCATGTAGCAAATATTCTAGTGACAGAGATAAATATTAAACACACATAAATAAAACAGATGCAAAATACTGTGTCAGATAGTGTCAGGTCCTGTAAAGCAAAGGGAAGCAGTGAAAGGGCAGAAAGGGACAGGAGTGGCTTTATTTTAGGTCACGTAGTGAGGGAGATTGGAGAAGGCAGTGGCACCCCACTCCAGTACTCTTGTTTGGAAAATCCCATGGGTAGAGGAGCGTGGTAGGCTGTAGTCCATGGGGTTGCTAAGAGTTGGACACGACTGAGTGACGACTTCTCTTTCCGTTTTCACTTTCATGCATTGGAGAAGGAAATGGCAACCCATTCTCCAGTGTTCTTGCCTGGAGAATCCCAGGGACGGGGGATCCTGGTGGGCTTCTGTCTATAGGGTCGCACAGAGTCGGACTGAAGTGACTTAGCAGCAGCAGCAGTGAGAAAGGTGCTTTTGGAGGAGGCAGAGATTTAAACAGAGACTTGAATGAGATGAGAACTGTCCAGGTATATCTGGGATCTTTGGGCAAAGGAAACAGTGGTGCAAATGCTCTGAGATGGGAGAAAGCTTGGCACCCTTCACTGTCAACTCAGGAGATGAATCCCTAAATTGCGGCAGAAGTAGCTCAACTCTGAGCCATTTTCGTGGTTCATATAAGAAAATCTAGCTTATTGCCTTACAGTCACTGATTTTTTTAAACCCAAAATGATATTTCCCGGCTTTATGACAGCTTATTATTCAACTAGACTGAGCTCTGAACACTTTCTGACTATTAAAAAAAATCAATCTACCTGCAAATGAAGTAGTTTTGCTACAATTCATTTTTTTCATACTACAAACATGCATTGAGTATCTGCATACTGTGTGTCAGACACTGTTGGCTAGGCCTGGTAAACAAACTGGGCGTGTCTTGCTCTCACAGAGGTTATGTCCAGTGATGCACTTTCAGTCCATTTCAAAGAAAGATCCAAAAGAGTTTCGGTGGATGACGGCATCACTGAAGTGCATTTGGAGTGAAGATTTAAAGTGAATAGTGAGTCTTTACATATAAAGCTATAGTAAGTTTGTTAAAAAATCTGTTACATGATTTTAAAATTTCATTTATCATCACTGTGTATCAAATGCATACAAAGGGGATATATGGAAGTGTGAGTTTGTGTTCAAAAAAGAGATATTGGATTAAGCAAGCCTAGCAATACTAACCATATCTATGTAGGCATTTGAATCTGAAACTGTATTTTAAAAGAAGAACTGGTAATTTGGCCTGGCCTGGGGAAGATAAGAAAGTTTATTAGGAGGCATTATTAATGGGACAGGGAAAACAGCAAAGATAACTTGGAGATGTGTGGATCAGTTAAAATTAGCGGCACCGTGAGTGACAGTACTAGGGCCACAAACCTGGTAGTGGTGTAAACATAGTAAGAACTTCTGCTTTCTAAAAATAATCCAGAACTAGGTATTCTAGGACCAGTATGGCTCTTCACGATGTCAGTACTCTTTCTGTCTTGCTGTTTCGCCAGACTCACCATGTAACTTCCACTTGATGATCCAAGGTGGCTGCTTGCCTGCAGCCATTACATCTGCCTTCCAGCCAGCAGGAAGGAGGAAAGGTTGAAAATGTGAATGCCCCTTCCCTTTAAGGACATTTATGGAAATTGCCTGTAACATTTTGGCTTATGTACTCTTATTGTTTAGCGCTTAGTTACATGGACGCTCCTAGCTTCAAGAAAGGCTGAGAAATGTAGTCTTTATATTACAGCCATGTACCCAAATGAAAGAAAATCTATTAAGGAAGAAGGAGAGAATAAATATAGGGGACAACAAATAGTCCCTACCATAGTAGGAAAGAATACAAGAAATGAATTAATCATGGTAATACATGGTTGTCAGATTAAATGGAATAGAAAATATAAATTTTAATATGTAGAAAAATGTGGGCAGATAGTTGAGAGTACTCCACACAGTTTATAAATACAGTTTATGAGCAGTATTTGGAAATTTCAGTTTGATCAACTATCAACTAGGATCCATTGTAGGCCTTGGAGAACAGAAGGGATGTTCAGCTTAGTCACAGAACTTAGCTTTCTTATTACTGAAAACAGCTGTTGGTGGAAGATAATTCTTATTGTTTTGTGTAGAAATGAAGGAGCTACAAATTGGAGGGAAGCTTTCTAGGAGACAGTTGTTTCAATCTAGGACCCGCTCAAAGGTTATTGAAATGAAGAAAAGGTAATGTTTAAAGACAGAATATAGAGAGGGAATGAATACATAGATGATATATTGGAGAAGAAAGACAGAAATCGAAAATGACTCTTAACATTTGCATCAGAGAAAATGAAGGCAAGTTATAGTTCATAAGGGTAAATTTCCATCAGAAAGAATTTGAAGATGCTTCTGAATTATTTAGTTATAATGAAATGTAAAATTGGATGCACTGCTAGAAACCTGATACCCTGGCTTTAGGATCCTGAGCTGAAACAGCTGTGCCTCACTTCTTTGTGGTGAATTAGCAAGGGAAAAAAGATACTTTAGAGAAGGTGTTATACACATTGCTGCTTCTACTCCTTTTTCCTATTCCTGGATGTTTTCCTCATGTTTTAATTCGGGGGGATAGCTTGGGTATTTTTTGTTTAGACGATTTTGTTGTTTGAAGGAAGAGATGAGCTGAAGGATAAGTGCTGCTTGATGGCAAGACAGAAAGCTATATAAAGCACAGTGATAACTCAGCTTTTCTGAGATGTAAGCATCAGAGTTAGGGCCTTTCCTTAGAGGTAATAATTATAAAAAGTATCACTGGAGACATTGCTTACAACTAGACCAGCAAAGCATTACCTCTGTGGATCATCCAGTCTTCTACAAAGAGCTCTTTTGTGGTACCTTTCTTTGCACTGGAACTTCACCTGTATCAGAGAAGGGTTACTGTGGCCTGTGTTAAATATAATAACATTTCACATCATGGAAATATTTCCCTAAAAATTGCATATGATTCCTGTTGAACCAAAAGTTAGAATTCAAAGCAGTTGTCATACTTTAATAAACAAAAATACCCATGTTGGACTTCCCTGCTGTCACAATGGATAGGAATCCGCCTGCCAATGCAAGGGACACGGGTTCGATCCCTAGTTTGGGAAGATTCCACGTGTTGCTACTAAGCCTGTGTGCCACAGCCACTGAGCCCGTGCTCGAGCCTGCGAACCCCAAGTCCTGAGTTTGTACACCACAGTTACTGAGGCCTGTATGCCTAGAGCCCATGCTCCACAGCAAGAGAAATTACTGCAATGAGAAGCCCACGCAGCACAACTAGAGTGGCCCCAGCTCGCTGCAGCAAAGCCTGTGCAAAGCAGTGGAGACCCGCCACAAAGACAAATAAACATGCATGAGTCAAAAACAAACAGGAAAACCACCAGCGTTTTCCCACAGGGAACTTGATATTTATGGAGAGTTGATGTAGAGCTGTACTTGGTGGCTTTATCACATACAGTCTCAATGGCAGAGCGTGTAGTTCAAGTGTGATTGCTACTAAGGCATTTACACTGATGAACGTTTAAGCAGTGATTTTTTTAAAATTTAAAAATAAATATACAAAAAAGAAACAGCAGCTTATACCTCTACCACCCTAAGCCAACCACTATTAACATCTTAGAATATTTGCTTCTAGTCCTATTATTTTTCTTCTTTTGTTTCAGAAAAACCACCTTATTCTTGTAAAAAAAAAAAAAAAAGAAAAGAAAAATAGACGCATTGTAAAGAATCACTTCCAATCCAATCACTCAGAAATAGCCATAATTAATATCAGGTGAATGTAAATTCTAGGCATCTTGCTATCCATCCATCCATACAAATATGTATGAAGATGAATAACTAGAGAGAAATTGTTTTTATAAAAGTGGAATTGTGCTAATGCTAAGTTTCACTGACAATATTTCAGGTCTACTTCTGGTAATAACTCTTATGAAGAGCTCCAAGAAACTCATTTATTGAACAATAATTAAAGATTAGAAATGATATACTGAGACATTTCTGGACTCACCAGAGGTATGGGAAGTTTCCAAGGATCTTCTAAAAATTTAATTAATAATGAAATATATATATATTTTTTATATATTGAAAGTCTAAAAACTGGTAAGTATCAGTTGTCTCCAAATTGTACAAATTTAGTGGAGGGTTTCTAAAGCCTGGTACTATCCACATTTTAAGCCAGATAATGCTTTGATGTGGGGACCGCCCTGTGCATGTAGGTTGTTGAGCCTTATCTCTGGCCTATACCCACTAGATGCTATTATCTCATACCCCTTCCTTTTGTGAGAACCAGAAATGTCTGCAGATGTAGTCAGATGTCTCTTGGGGACAAAAGTTGCCCCAAGTTGAGAATCACTGATTGACTACATTTAAAATAAGGTCCCAAAAGGATTTTAAACATGGAGTTTGATTGGCTAATTCCAAAACTCATCTGAAAGGAGCAAAAGGTCAGGCATATCCAAAATGTTCCTGAAGAAGAATAAGATGGAGGGCTTGTCTTTCTAGGTCACAAGAACAAAGAGCTCTGATCATGGCAGTGTGGTAGTGATGCAGGGATAGGAGCGTGGCCAGTGGAGCAGACGGCAGGGCCCTGGAAACAGACCTGTCCAGCTGCGTCATCTTAGTGTATGACAAGTGGTGGTTCACATTGCTGGGGGGAGGATGAACTGCTTAACAATACCAGGACGTTCATTTATCCATGTTGGAAAAAGTGAAATTAGGTCTCTGTCTCATATTGTGCACAAGCGTGTGTGTGTGTGTGTATGTTAGTGACTCAGGCCTGTCTGACTCTGTGCAACCTCCTGGACTGTAGGCCACCAGGCTCCTTTGTCCATGGGATTCTCCAGGCAAGAATACTGGAGTGGGTTTCCACTCCCTTCTTCAGGGGATCTTCCCGAACCCAGGGATCAAACCCAGGTCTCTCACATTTCGGGCAGATTCTTTACCATCTGAGCCACCAGGGAAGCCCACACAAGAATGTATCCTGGAGGAATTAAGGACTTAAAAGTGAAAAAGCAAAACTTCAGAATGTTTAGAAGAAAATATAGAATATCTTTTCCACATTGGAATAAGGAAAAGTGAAGTTGCTCAGTCGTGTCCGACTTTTTGCGACCCTATGGACTGTAGCCCACCAGGCTCCTCCGTCCATGGGATTCTCCAGGTAAGAATACTGGAGTGGGTTGCCATTTCCTTCTTCAGGGCATCTTCCTGACCTAGGGATCAAACCCAAGTCTCCTGCATTGCAGGCAGATGTTTTAACCTCTGAGCCACCAGGGAAGCTGGCTTGGAATAGGGAAGGATTTCTTAAACCAAAAAAAGAGCAAACTATTAAATACTATTTTTAAAAGTATTTGTAAATTTGACTACTGTGGTAGGCAGAATTCTGTGAATAGACCTCAATGACTCTTGCCTTTATTGAATCCCCTCTTTTGAATGTGAGGATAACCTGTGAATTATGATGAATTATCACTCCCATGATTACATTATATGTCAAAAAAGGGAGTATTCAGGTGGGCTTAATCTAATCACACAAACCCCTCACACAAACCCCTTATAAGCAGAATTTTCTCTAACTCCATGATCCCCCACCTTTTTGGCAGCAGGCACCAGTTCTGTGGAAGGCAGTTTTCCATGGGGAGGGGATGGCTCAGGCGGTGATGAGAGTGATGGAGAGCAGTGGGGAGTGGCAGCTGGAGCTTCACGAGCTCACTCACCTCCTGCAGTGCAGCCTGGTCCCTAACAGCAGGGCTTGGGGCACCCTGCTCTTGCTGGTGTTAGAAGAAAAAGTCAGACAGGTTCCGAGAGTGAGAAGGATTTGATGCACCCTTTCTGACTGGAGAAGGAAATGGCAACCCACTCCAGTACTCTTGCCTGGAAAATCCCATGGACAGAAGAGCCTGGTAGGTTACGGTC
>SJYC01050837.1:0-64747 GCA_006408675.1 Madoqua kirkii | reverse complement strand
ATCAAATACTTTAATAGCTATGCTTCAACCATATATTCAATAGTGGGAAAATATTCAATATGTATGGAACCTAATGATACAAAGAGCTTTTCTTGCTAATTCTGTTCACTTAATTTATAGTTGATTATTTTTAGCCAAACTAGTGATCCATTTGACCTTCTATAATATAGCTGGTGATAATTATTTAGTATTAAGGATGCCCCTGTCATCATGTAAAATAAATATATATCATTGAGGTCCTAACTTGTGGATATAAAAATATTTCTCTTCATTTTTGAAGCTATTTAAATTGAAATAAAATATCTGAGATTTTACACAACTTATACCACTTTCAGACTTAAATGTTCCATTTTTGTCCCTCCAGAAGACAGAACCAAGAAGCCTACAATAAACAAATTCTTCATTTTTTTTTAATATAAGGAGTCAAAAGATTCCCTTTGGGTCAGAAATAAATTTTTCCATAATCCACAAGAATATTCCTTCTGTCTGCTCTAACTGGAAAAAAAATTATCAGATTCTTGAAACAAAAATAGACATTTATTTTTAGGGTTTTAAGCTATGTAATTGTTTCTATATTAATACATTTCTATAAATAACCATTATTTCAAATAATTTTAGATGTGATCTGGAAGAATGAAATAGTTTACTTATAAAAGGATAACCCTTCAAGAAAGGAGTTTAAATACACTCAAGTTTGTTTTTGTTTTAATGCAACTTCAGAAAGCAATTCAGTATTCCAGGAAAGAGAATTCAGGTAATCCCTTTGGAGGAACCCAGATATGACACCTTCGGTTTCCACCTGGATGGTTCCATTAACACATCTGAAACACGAGCCTCCTAGAGACTTGGTGCAGCATTTGGTCTTGCCAACTTATTCTTTCTCTATGACAGTCACATTTTGAGATCCAGACCTGGGATTTGTTTGAGCTACAACATATTAGTTATTTTAACTGTGAAATAATAAAGAATGGACTTTAGAGTAATTAAAATGTGTAATATAATTAATAAATCCAAAATACTTCTAAAGGAAATTAAAAGCCTGGTGGCTTGAAATTAAAGCAAGCACTGTCCCAGACAAGCCTCTATACATGTAGAACTGAGCTGTGCAAGGAGCTCATGTGAAAGAGAGATATTAGGCAGTGGAGAGGAAGTCAAGAGAAAAGTCTGCTTCGTGGAATTAGCCAGGTCAGTGAGAAACTTCAAGAGATAGCGGGGAAAGCAGATGGTTCAT
The DNA here is from genome assembly GCA_006408675.1 of Madoqua kirkii. Classification (NCBI taxonomy): domain Eukaryota; kingdom Metazoa; phylum Chordata; class Mammalia; order Artiodactyla; family Bovidae; genus Madoqua; species Madoqua kirkii. The sequence goes on along the minus strand of SJYC01050837.1, from coordinate 63,516 downwards.
ATGGCTATCCTAACAGTAGGAATACAACATCTAAAAGTCAAACTGATGACAATAAGAAAATTCACATTTGTTTTCAAAGACAAGTACAACTTACTGAATAATGGTATGTGAAATTTAGGATTTCCTAATTCATTTCACTTAATATAGATTGTTATAAGTTACCAAAGTTTTCAACCTGGGACTAGGAAGTCTTTTCTTTTTTTTGAGTCTTTTCCTTGTGAGAATGAAAAATGAAAACTTTTTAAAACTTTCTCTAAAATTAACACAGTCATTCTATGTTTAGTTCTGACATATACACAAAATGATGCCATTGTAGAATAATGGTCTACTCTTTATATGGCCCTATCATATAAAGTTTTCCCTCAGAGACTCTTTCTCACACTTCTCTGATCATAAAATAAATTTCTCTGAAGCATAGAAGAACAAGTAAAATATCTGCTGCATTGGCATTTGCTTAAGGACTTTATACCTGTGCGTAATAACTTTTTTATTATGCTTCTGTTCATCCAAGCCACATATGACTCAAATTGCAGATCTACTCTGAAAAGCAGTATGATTTTGAATCTATGTATTACACACACACAAATAAAATCATGATCTATGTATCCATGTCTAGAAGTTAGAAAATGAATAAAAATTAAACTAAAATAAAGATAGAACAAAATATAAAGTAAAAAATGTAATTTTTATAAAGCAAATGTACAATAAATAAAATTTAAAACATGCAATTTTTCAAGATAATAAACACAATTTATTTCCTAATTTAAAATAGCCTTGTTAAATAAAGCTGTGTAACAATAAGCGAAATAAAATCAGTATCTTTTTATTAAAAAAAAAAAAAGCAGCTGAAGTACATTTGGAGCTTCAACACTCCAAGAAGAAAACATACTGGAGTTCCCAAAATTTATCTAATCCCAGAACTACATCTCCTTTTTCTCTCATAGTGCAGTATCCTCTGAGGAATTCTGTTTTAAGTAAACTTTAAGTAACAGTGATGATTCGAAGAACCTTTTGAGGCAGGTACACCAAGTCTTATACAAGTGTACAATATACAAATGAAGAACTAAAGCTCAGAAAAGTAAAATCTATCTAAGGTCATTGGGCAGGCAAGAGGGAGAAAATCTACGTACTTCACTTCCAATGTCTCATCTAGTTCATATGTAAGTCTAAGAGGCTATTTTCTTCATTTAGACTATGCCAATTCTGTCATATCCTTAAAATTTTAATCATACTTCATCAGCTCTTAGAAATTACACTTTAAATACTTACTCCTCTTATCATAGCGTGCAAACAGTGAAAGGGAAGAGATGACTGACAAACTCCTATCCATATGAAAGTAAAAGTCTCTCAGTCATGTCCAACTCTTTGCCATCCCATGGATAGTCCATGGAATTCTCCAGGCCAGAATACTGGAGTGGGTAGACTTTCCCTTTCTCCAGGGGATCTTCCCAAATCAGGGATAGAACCCAGGTCTCCCACATTGCATGGGGATTCTTTACCAGCTGGGTCACAAGGGAAGCCCAAGAAAACTGGATTGGGTAGCCTATCCCTTCTCAAGCAGATGTTCCTGATCCAGGAATCAAACCGGGGTCTCCTGCATTGCAGGCGGATTCTTTACCAACTGAGCTATCAGGAAAGACCAAGCCTATCTGTATACTTAACCCCATTTTCTCACCTACAACACCAGATCACTGACAATGCTATGGAATATACCCAGCTTTCTGATCCCAGTTTTTCTTATCTATTTGAATCTTCCTGTATTCATTTCCTTTTATCTTTTGACTTTAAACATCTGCCTTGCCAATTTCCAACCATGGTTCAACCCATTTGTCTATCTTCTTTGTTCCTTTTCTCAGGTTGTTCAGAATATACTGCAGTACATTTGATATTCTTATACAACTTTTTTGCTATGTTTTAAAAAAATACATTAATACAACAATCCCACTTCTTCCAGCTCTTTAATCACCTACTACTAGTAGAGTGTTCCAAACATAAGTTTCTAAAGTAACCCAGCAGATGCCCTTGTTTCATACTATGAGGAAATAGAAACCATCAGGAGCACATATTTTCAAATATCTACTCCACCTCCAGGTATATCAAAATTGTACTTACATTGGTTTCATTTGCTCTTTTCTCAAAGAAAACCATGACTCTCTTTTCCAATATTTATCTATCTATCAATTATCATTATCCTACTCAACTCTTCTTAGAAGAGATATTTATGTTTTATACCTCCTCTTTCTCACTGCCATTCAATCTTCCACTCATCACAATTTACCTGTCCTCTGATTATTCCACTGAAAGTGTTCTTGTGGAAAAATCCTATTATTTTTTTAAGTGTGAAGTCTAGTAACTTGTTAATGTCCTCATCTTTCTTGACCCAAAGTCTGATTTTTCTGAAATTGACACACTATGGTGTTGGAGAAGACTCTTGAGAGTCCCTTGGACTGTAAGAAGATCAAACCAGTCAATCCTAAAGGGAATCAGTCCTGAATATTCATTGGAAGGAATAATGCTGAAACTGAAACTCCAAAACCTTGGTCACTGGATACAAAGAACTAACTCATTGGAAAAGACCCTGATGCTGGAGAAGATTGAAGGTAGCAGAAGATGGCTGGATGGCATCACCAACTTGATGGACACTGAGTCTGAGCAAGCTCTGGGAGTTGGTGATGGAAAGTGAAGCCTGGCATGCTGCAGTCCATAGGGTCTCAAAGAGCTGGACACAACTGTGCAACTGAATTACTGAACTGACATTCTGTCTTTAAAAGGTTCTGCTCCTTTATGTTCTATTTCACTTCTTTTTCATAGTGTAGCTAAATCTTTTATTATACCTCACCTTCTTTACTAACAAGTTGCCCCCTTCTGCTGTGTAAATACTAAAGTCTCCCAGAGATCTATTACTATTTATAGTGTCTTCCTTCTATCTTCATATGCAGGGTAATCTATGATTCACATGAATTTAATTATCAATTGCATCATCAGAATCCTCAAGCCTATACCTCCAGTCCCGAGTGTCAACACATTTCCAAATAGCTGCTTTATCTAAACAACCCACTGTACCTCCAAATTTGCCAATTCAAAACTGAATTCTTCATTTTCTCTTTAAAACATGCTTCTCCACCGGTCATTCCATATAAAAAGAAATAATCATTTACTCCAGTGCCGCAGCTAAAAATCAGTCACTCACAAATTATCCTTTCTTAATTTTTAATATTTGAAAAAGCTTTTGAGTCTTATTTTCTTAAATTAATTCTGAAAGATGACACTGTGATAGTGCTGCACTCACTATGCCAGCAAATTTGACAAACTCAGCAGTGGCCACAAGAATGGAAAAGGTCAGTTTTCATTCCAATCCCAAAGAACGGCAATCCCAAAGAATGCTCAAAGTACCACACAATTGCATTCATCTCACATGCAAGTAATGCTCAAACTTCTCCAAGTCAGGCTTCAGCAATAATTGAACGGTGAACTCCCAGATGTTCAAGCTGGTTTTAGAAAAGGCAGAGGAACCAGAGATCAAATTGCCAACATCCACTGGATCATGGAAAAAGCAAGAGAGTTCCAGAAAAACATCTATTTCTGCTTTATTGACTATGCCAAAGTCTTTGACTGTGTGGATCACAATAAACTGTGGAAAATTCTGACAGAGATGGGAATACCAGACCACCTGACCTGCCTCCTGAGAAACCCGGATGCAGGTCAGGAAGCAACAGTTAGAACTGGACATGGAACAATAGACAGGTTCCAAATACGAAACGGAGTACATCAAAGCTGTATATTGTCACCCTGCTTATTTAACTTATATGCAGAGTACATCATGAGAAATGCTGGGCTGGAAGAAGCACAAGCTGGAAGCAAGATTTCCAGGAGAAATACCAATAACCTCAGATATGCAGATGACACCACCTTTATGGCAGAAAGGGAAGAGGAACTAAAAACCCCCTTGATGAAAGTGAAAGAGGAGAGTGAAAACGTTGGCTTAAAGCTCAACATTCAGAAAATGAAGATCATGGCATCTGGTCCCATCACTTCATGGGAAATAGATGGGGAAACAATGGAAACAATGTCAGACTTTATTTTGGGGGGCTCCAAAATCACTGCAGATGGTGACTGCAGCCGTGAACTTAAAAGACGCTTACTCCTTGGAAGAAAAGTTATGACCAACCTAGATAGCATATTCAAAGCAGAGACATTACTTTGCCTACTAAGGTCCATCTAGTCAAGGCTGTGGTTTTTCCTGTGGTCATGTATGGATGTGAGAGTTGGACTGTGAAAAAGGCTGAGCGTCGAAGAATTGATGCTTTTGAACTGTGGTGTTGGAGAAGACTCTTGAGAGTCCCTTGGACTGCAAGGAGATCCAACCAGTCCATTCTGAAGGAGATCAGCCCTGGGATTTCTTTGGAAGAAATGATGCTAAAGCTGAAACTCCAGTACTTTGACCACCTCATGCAAAGAGTTGACTCATTGGAAAATACTGTGCTGCTGGGAAGGATTGGGGGCAGGAGGAGAAGGGGACGACTGAGGATGAGATGGCTGGATGGCATCACTGACTCAATGGACGTGAGTCTTAGTGAACTCGAGTGATGGTGATGAACAGGGAGGTCTGGTGTGCTGCGATTTATGGGGTCGCAAAGAGTCGGACATGACTAACAGACTGAACTGAACTGAACTGAAAATCACTGCAGATGGTGACTGCAGTCATGAAATTAAAAGACGCTTACTCCTTGAAAGAAAAGTTATGACCAAACTAGATAGCGTATTCAAAAGCAGAGACATTACTTTGCCAACAATGGTCCATCTAGTCGAGGCTATGGTTTTTCCAGTGGTCATGTATGGATGTGAGAATTGGACTGTGAAGAAAGCTAAGCACTGAAGAATTGATGCTTTGAACTGTGATGTTGGAGAAGACTCTTGAGAGTCCCTTGGACTACAAGGAGATCCAACCAGTCCATCCTAAAGGAGAACAGTCCTGGGTGTTCTTTGGAAGAAATGATGCTGAAGCTGAAACTCCAGGTCTTTGGCCACTTCATGAGAAGGGTTGACTCACTGGAAAAGACTCTGATGCTGGGAAGGACTGGGGGCAGATGGAGAAGGGATGACAGAGGATGAGGTGGCTGGGTGGCATAGCCAATGAGTGATGTGAGTTTGAGTAAACCCTGGGAGTTAGTGATGGACAGGGAGGCCTGGCATGCTGCAATTCATGGGGTCACAAAGAGTCAGACACGACTGAGAGACAGAAGTGAACTGACCTAAAGGATCCCGTCCCCTGTATTTCCTCATCATCATGACCATTTGTAGAGTCTGTGATCTCCTTTATCCACTTTCTCTCACTACAAATATACTACTTACCTTGCTACCAAAGTTCTCTCTTTCAGTATATTAATATATTCATCTTCCATTGTTTAAAACCTTAATTTTCCGTACATACTATTTTATGTAGTTTAATAATAGTTTATTCTATTCTGACTATTGGAGAAGGCAATGGCACCCCAGTCCAGTACTCTTGCCTGGAAATTCCCATGGATGGAGGAGCCTGGTGGGCTTCAGTCCACGTGGTCACAAAGAGTCAGACATGACTGAACGACTTCACTTTCACTTTTCACTTTTCACTTTCATGCATTGGAGGAGGAAATGGCAATCCACTCCAGTGTTCTTGCCTGGAGAATCCCAGGGACGACGGAGCCTGGTAGGCTGCCATCTATGGGGTCACACAGAGTCGGACATGACTGAGGCGAATTAGCAGCAGCATTCTCAGTATAGAGTTCAAGACTATTTGCAATTTAGCCTCATATACCTATCTACTCTCACTTCCAATTGATGCCTCATTCATTCCATGCTCTAGTCACACATAATAACTCATAGTTAATATGTGTCATTACCATGCCTGCAGGCAAATGTGCAAGATACATCTGCAATGTGAGGTTTTCTTCATAATTTCTGCTTTTAAAATCCCACTATTTCTTTATTCCTAGCTTTGTTTCATTAGTGCTGGCTAAAACACATGTGTTGTCAAGATCAAATTAAAAGGCACTGAAATTATTTTTAAAAATCATACTCAACTCTTCCCTGTTTATTAAAAAAGAATTACTTTATCTTTCATCTATAATTATATGGTCTTTAGAGAGACTTCATATGTTACATAACTTGTGAAGTAGTGAAAATAAAATTATATATCATCTGGGAAGTCAGAGATATCTTATTTTTAGCTCACACCTTTTTCTTAAAGCTATGAAAACTTTTAGATATGTCATTTTTCCCTCTGAAAATTAGCTTCCCATCTGTAAAAATAGGAATAACATAGATATGTCAGGGATGTTAGAAATATTACAAACACAGTGCCTACAACATTAATTTCTTGACTCAATTTTATTTGCTTTAATAAAAACAATACCAACTATACTAAATTAATATCTTTTAGGTACATGCTAATGTTTTAGGTACTTTATATGTATTAATTCACACAGTAGTCATAGATGATTATTAGTATAATTTTTGCATTTTATATAAGAGGAAACAAATACTCTAAAAGATTAATTAAGCTGACTGTGTCACAGATATAGTAAACAGGAGAGTCAGAATTTCAACCCAGAGAGTCTGGTTCCAGACTTTCATTTGGTAATAAAGGCAATCTTGAAACATGGTGCTCATACTTTTTAAAACTGTCTTCTTTTCTGTTTGCAATCAGCCCCAATTCTGCCCCATCCCATCCCAGATTCTCCCACATGTTTATTCCTGCCTTTGATCTCTAACTTTGGAATTTAGACTCAGGCACTACAGTTTCTGAACATCAGCTTTACTAAACAGATCCTGTTTATAATCATTAGGCATTTATAATAAACATCAACCATTTTACCACCACCAAACACCACTGATTCCTCTCAAAATCAGTGTCCCACTTCATTTCTAACAATCTCACTTGTGATGAAATAACCACTATTTATGTAGGTCACTGCCTCTCAGGTGGGGAGACATTAAGATCAGTTCAGTCGCTCAGTTGTGTCCGACTCTTTGCGACCCCCTGACTCACAGCACACCAGGCCTCCCTGTTCATCACCATCCCTCGGAGTTCACTCAGACTCACGTCTATCAAGTCCGTGATGCCATCCAGCCATCTCATCCTCGGTCGTCCCCTTCTCCTCCTGCCCCCAATCCCTCCCAGCATCAAAGTCTTTTCCAATGAGTCAACTCTTCTCATGAGGTGGCCAAAGTACTGGAGTTTCAGCTTTAGCATCATTCCTTCCAAAGAAATCCCAAGGTTGATCTCCTTCAAAATGGACTGGTTGGATCTCCTTGCAGTCCAAGGGACTCTCAAGAGTCTTCTCCAACACCACAGTTCAAAACCATCAATTCTTCAGCGCTCAGCCTACTTCACAGTCCAACTCTCACATCCATACATGACCACAAGAAAAACCATAGCCTTGACTAGACGGACCTTAGTTGGCAAAGTAATGTCTCTGCTTTTGAATATGCTATCAAGGTTGGTCATAACTTGTCTTCCAAGGAGTAAGCGTCTTTTAATTTCATGGCTGCCATCACCATCTGCAGTTATTTTGGAGCCCCCCAAAATAAAGTCTGACACTGTTTCTCCATCTATGTACCATAAAGTGATGGGACCAGATGCCATGATCCTCATTTTCTGAATGTTGAGCTTTAAGCCAACTTTTTTGCTCTCCTCTTTCACTTTCATCAAGAGGCTTTTTAGCTCCTCTTCACTTTCAGCCATAAGGGTGGTGTCATCTGCATATTTGAGGTTACTGGTATTTCTCCCAGAAATCTTGATTCCAGCTTGTGCTTCTTCCAGCCCAGCATTTCTCATGATGTACTCTGCATATAAGTTAAATAAGCAAGGTGACAATATATAGTTTTGACGTACTCCTTTTCATATTTGGAACCAGTCTCTTGTACCATGTCCAGTTCTAACTGTTGCTTCCTGACCTGCATATAGGTTTCTCAAGAGGCAGGTCAGGTGGTCTGGTATTCTCATCTCTTTCAGAATTTTCCACAGCTTATTGTGATCCACACAGTCAAAGACTTTGGCATAGTCAATAAAGCTGAAATAGATGTTTTTCTGGAACTCTCTTGCTTTTTTCATGATACAGTAGATGTTGGCAATTTGATCTCTGGTTCCTCTGCCTTTTCTAAAACCAGCTTGAACATCAGGGAGTTCACGGTTCATGCATTGCTGAAGCCTGGCTTGGAGAATTTTGAGCATTATTTTACTATCATATGAGATGAGTGCAATTGGGTGTTAGTTTGAGCATTCTTTGGCATTGCCTTTCTTTGGAATTGCAATGAAAACTGACCTTTTCCAGTCCTGTGGCCACTGCTGAGTTTTCCAAATGTGCTTACATATTGAGTGCAGCACTTTAACAGCATCATCTTTTAGAATTTAAAAGAGCTCAATAGAATAAAGTATTAAAAAAATTAAAAAAAATACTCTGTAATCACTTTTATATTGGAAAAGAATCTGAAAAAAGAGTGGCTATGTATAACTGACCCACTTTGCTATACAGCAGAAACCGACATTGTAAATCAACTATGTGCCAATAAAAACTACATTAAAAAAAAAAAAAAAGAGCTCAACTGGAATTCCGTCACATCCACTAGGTTTGTTCATAGTGATGTCTCCTAAGGCCCACTTGACTTCACATTCCAGGTTGTCTGGCTCTAGGTGAATGATCACATCATCATGAATATATGGGTCAGGAAGATCTTTTTTTATACAGTTCTGTGTATTCTTGCCACCTCTTCTTAATATCTTCTGTTTCTGTTAGGTCCCTACCATTTCTGTCCTTTATCGAGCCCATCTTTGCATGAAATATTCGCTTGGTATCTCTAATTTTCTTGAAGTAATCTCCAGTCTTTCCCACTTTATTGTTTCCCTCTGTTTCTTTGTACTGATCACTGAGGAAGACTTTCTTATCTCTCCTTGCTATTTGGAACTCTGTATTCAAATGGGTATATCTTTCCTTTTCTCTTTTGCTTTTCACTTCTCTTCTTTTCACAGCTATTTGTAAGGCCTCCTCAGACAGCCATTTTGCTTTTTTCCACTTCTTTTTCTTGGGAATGATCTTGATCCTGGTCTCCTATACAATGTCAAGAACCTCTGTGCATATTTCATCAGGCACTCTGTCTATCAGATCTAGTCCTTTCAATCCATTTTTCACTTCCACTGTATAATCATAACGGATTTGATTTAGGTAGGTCATACCTCAATGGTCTAGTGGTTTTCCCTTCTTTCTTCAATTTAAGTCTGAATTTGGCAATAAACAGTTCATGATCTGAGCCATAGTCAGCTCCCAGTCTTGTTTTTCCTAACTGTATAGAACTTCTCCATCTTTGGCTGTGAAGAAGAATATAATCAATCTGATTTTGGTGTTGGCCATCTGGTGATGTCCACATGTAGAGTCTTCTCTTGTGTTGTTGGAAGAGGCTGTTTTCTTTGACCAGTGTGTTCTCTTGGCAAAACTCTATTAGCTTTTGCCCTGTTTCATTCTGTACTCCAAGGTCAGATTTGCCTGTTACTCCAGGTTTTTCTTGACTTTCTACTTTTGCATTTCAGTCTTCTGTAATGAAAAGGACATCTTTTGGGGGTGTTTGTTCTAAAAGATCTTGTAAGTCTTCATAGAACCATTAAACTTCAACTTCTTCAGCATTACTGGTTGCATCATAGACTTGAATTACCATGATATTGAATGGTTTGCCTTGGAAACGAACAGAGATCATCCTGTCATTTTTGAGACTGCATCCAAGTACTGCGTTTCAGACTCTTTCTTGACTATGATGGCTACTCCATTTCTTCAAAGAGATTCTTGCCCACCATAGTAGATATAACAGTCATCTGAGTTAGATGACCAACAGGTACATAAAAAGATGCTCAACATCACTAACCATCAGGGAACTGAAAATCAAAAACACAATAATATTATCACCTCACACCAGTTAGAATGGCTATCACGAAAAAGACATGAAATAATAAGAGAGGATATGGACTGTACTGTTGGAGAGAATGTAAACCAGTGCTTCGTTTTTGGAAAAGAGAATGGGTGGTCTTCCAAATATTAAAATAGAACTACCTATGATTCAACAAGTCTACTTTGGGGTATTTTTTCAAAGACAAAAACACTAACTTGAAAACATATCTGCTTCCCCATGTTCACTGTTATTTACATTAACCAAGATATATAAGCAACTTTTGTATTCATCGAGATGAATGGATAAACAAAATGTGAGATATATATTTCAAAGTGTGATACACACTTGTATACGTACAACTGAATATGATTCAGCCATGAAACATTATGAAAATTTGAAATTGGGAACTAGATGGATGAACCTTGTGGGATTTATGCTAAGTGCAATAAGTCAAACATAGGAAGATAATACCATATAATCTCATTTATTGTAGAATCTTAAAACAAAAAGAAAACCAAGCTTATAGAGGCAGAGAACAGATCAATGGATATCAGAGGCAGGTGAAATGGATAAAGGAAATTAAAAGATACAAACTTCCAGTCATCAAACAATCACAGATATAATACACAGTGTAAAAACCTTAGTTAATAAAACTATATTGTGTACTTGAAAGCTGCTAAGAGAGCAAATATTAAAGTTCTCATCACAAGGAAAAAAATCCTGTAATTATGTATGTTGATGGAGGTCAATTAGACTTCTGTGGGTAATCATTTTGCAACATATACAAATATTGAATTGTTACATTGTACACCTAAAACTAATATAGTGTTTGTTAATTGTACCTCAATAAAAAGAACAATTTTTCAATATAATGATTCTTATTTTTTAAAGAAAATTTTAATTTAACTTAGGTCTTCAAATTCCCAGTGTCTTAGCTGACCATAATTGATGTTTAGCATAACAGAGTTTCATAACTGTTTGCAAACATGATTTCCTTTTATTAAGACAAGCCTCACAAAATTTCATTCTTCCTCATTTTCTGAATATAATCCTTCTACTTACTACATGCACTTATATCTTCATACACAGATCTTTCCCATTTTTTATATTATCTTCTTGGAAATATTTAAACCTTAGCAGACAACCTTAATACTATACCAATGACCTTAAAACATTTTCTTTCTTTCCTTTTTTTAAATTTTGAATTGTTTCAAACAAATCATGGCCACAGGACTGGAAAAGGTCAGTTTTCATTCCAATTCCAAAGAAAGGCAATGCCAGAGAATGCTCAAACTACCGCACAATTGCACTCATCTCACATGCTAGTAAAGTAATGCTCAAAATTCTCCAAGCCAAGCTTCAGCACTAAGTGAACAGTGAATTCTCAGATGTTCAAGCTGGTTTTAGAAAAGGCAGAGGAACCAGAGATCAAATTGCCAGCATCCGCTGGAACATGGAAAAAGCAAGAGAGTTCCAGAAAAACATCTATTTCTGCTTTATTGACTATGCCAAAGCCTTTGACTATGTGGATCACAATAAACTGTGGAAAATTCTGACAGAGATGGGAATACCAGACCACCTAACCTGCCTCTTGAGAAATCTGTGTGCAGGTCAGGAAGGAACCGTTAGAACTGGACATAGAACAACAGACTGGTTCCAAATAGGAAAAGGAGTACGTCAAGGCTGTATATTGTCACCCTGCTTATTTAACTTCTATGCAGAGTACATCATGAGAAACGCTGGACTGAAAGAAACACAAGCTGGAATCAAGATTGCCGGGAGAAATATCAATAACCTCAGATATGCAGATGACACCACCCTTATGGCAGAAAGGGAAGAGGAACTAAAAACCCTCTTGATGAAAGTGAAAGAAGAGAGTGAAAACGTTGGCTTAAAGCTCAACATTCAGAAAACGAAGATCTTGGCATCCGGTCCCATCACTTCATGGGACATAGACGGGGAAACAGTGGAAACAGTGTCAGACTTTATTTTGGGGGGCTCCAAAATCACTGCAGATGGTGACTGCATCCATGAAATTAAAAGACGTTTGCCCCTTGGAAGAAAAGCTATGACCAACCTAGACAGCATATTCAAAAGCAGAGATATTACTTCACTGACTAAGGTCCATCTATTCAAGGCTATGGTTTTTTTCAGTAGTCATGGATGGATGTGAGAGTTGGACTGTGAAGAAAGCTGAGTGCTGTAGAATTGATGCTTTTGAACTGTGATGTTGGAGAAGACTCTTGAGAGTCTCTTGGACTGCAAGATCCAACCAGTCCATTCTGAAGGAGATCAGCTCTGGGATTTCTTTGGAAAGAATGATGCTGAAGCTGAAACTCCAGTACTTTGGCCTCCTCATGAGAAGAGTTGACTCATTGGAAAAGACTCTGATGCTAAGAGGAATTGATGGCAGGAGGAGAAGGGGACGACAGAGGATAAGATGACTGGATGACATCACTGACTCAATGGATGTGAATCTGAGTGAACTCTGGGAGTTGGTGATGGACAGGGAGGCCTGGCGTGCTGCAATTCATGGGGCTGCAAAGAGTTGGGCATGACTGAGTGACTGAACTGAAAGCTATATTAAAGTTTTCTTAATTGCAAGTAATTCTGGGTATAAGATGGTTTTTGCTGTAGCTAGAGCTGTTAAAGCATTAGAAATACAAATATATAAAGCTTAAATAGACATAAGGAACACATAACATTTTGTTTTAATTTATTTGCCATGAACAAATTTTCTACAGGAATCATTAATCCAGTAATCCAAGTAGTAAAATTGAAGGTGTTGTAAATTAAAGTATTTATTAATCTGTAAGGACAGATAACTCTGCTTCCTTGGATTTGTATAGGAAAAAAACACAAGATTTACAACAGTAGTCTAAGAGATCAAATGCCAACAGGCCTAACAAACTTTTCCTATAGTACCTCCACCCTGAACTAACATGTTCTAAAGATTACCCATTGATGGCAAACAAAATAAAGAAACACAATCTGTTCTTTTTTTTTTTTTTTTTTAATGGAGATGTGGGTATTGCTTGAGATTCTGTTTCAATGTCTAGGAACAAAAGAAAAGGTAACATTTTGTGACTCACTGACCAAAAATTGACTGTAAGAATCAAATACTCAGAAAGGCCAAGGATATATCTAGAGGTAAAGCATCACAGACATCAGGATTTCACCCTTTATGGGTATTTACTGTGCAAAGAAGAAAGTTACTTCTACTAATCTATGTCACAGAAGAAAATATTTCTGCAAAAAGAAGTTGATATTAATTATGGCAAATTTCTACAAAAGAGCCATAGGTTTTAGAGAGATCAATCTGAATTTAATGTGATCTTTAGTTGGAAATATATAAGGGCCAAGCAGTAAACCCATATTAGAAACCAAGTTTAAAATATGTGACCACTGGGTTCACAGTAGTAAACTCTCACAGTAGCACATTTTTCATCTTGTATTGTTAACACTGTAACAGTAAGACTGTCAGCCTAGAGGGAAAATTAATAGCTAGACCTGTGTACAGAGAAGAAAAATGCTTATAGCTGGGCGAAAATATTCACATAAACCACCTTGGTCTACATTTAATCAGTGTCATTTTTCAGCCTAAGAAATCTTCATCTTTATTTGCAACTTCTACCTTGGGGAGCAGAATGTTCATGGTCTGTTTCATTTGGGATGCTTTCAAAATGCCTTTTTAAAAAATGAGCATTTTCAACATATTTCCTATACCAAAAAGAGAGTCTTCCCTCTAGTAATCAACCATCTTCTCTAAGGGCGCACTAAAGTCTAACAATCAAAGTGGACTTTAAAATAAGAAAATAAGTAAACATTTAAAAGAAGGAAACATTTACTTCCTTCCATGCAGGAGATAAAGAAGTTCTACTGGGACTTTTTCTTCTGTTCTCAATCTATTGGTGGAGGAAGCAGATTCTTTTATCAAAAGAGCTCATTGTTGTCTCAGATCTCAAAGAGCAAAGCCTTAGGGTAATAGACAGGTAACTGGACTGTAGAGAGAGAGTTGAAAGTTGGGAGTAGGGGGGCCAGGACAACAGCATACACTAGGAGACAGAGCATTACCAAAGCAAGCTTTGGATAACAGACCTCTGCTATAGCTGCTGAATTGAGTCCTGTAAATTTAAAGACTTTGTCTTTCTTTTTCTTTCTTTTTTTGCTAGCCACAGAGAATTGTAATTGGAAGTCAGAAAAGGATGTTCCCGCTGGCCTTTGAAGAAAGAGAACACCCATCATGTGAAATGCAGACAGCCTCTAGGAGCTGAAAGTGAACCACAGCTGACACCCAGCAAGGAATCGGGGACCTTAATCCTAAAACCATAAGGAATTAAATTCTGCCAATAGCAACAATAAGCCCGGAGATAAATGTTTCTCCAGAGCTTACAGATAAGGACTCAGCCAGGTCAAAACCTTCATTTTAACTGTCTGAGAACCTATGCAGATAACCCAGCTTCTCCATTTTCTGTTTTGTTTTTTTTTTTCCTTAGAGAACTATGAGCTAACAAATTAAATGGGTATTACACTAACTCAGCAATAGAAACTGATAGAATTGGGAAAGCGACGATGATGATATTAAGAAGCAACTATAAAGAACAGAAAACCCACTCAGGCTGGCATTGTATCTCAAGACTACAGGCAATATCTTATTAGGACTTAAAAATCCTCTACAGATATCATATTTTAAATTGGCGAGTTGGAAGCAGGATCCATAAACAAGGTAGAACATAGAAGCAAAATATAATTGAGTTCCTGAATTTGGACTTTTTATGGTGTTATCCAAAACAGTGAGACAGGAGAGAAGAAGGCAGAGCATTCAAAGAATGCCACAGCCATTGAGCACCTGACCAAAAATTGGTCAGAGCCAATTAAGGCCAAGATGACAGAAGATTCAACTTAAGCCTCATTGCACACTCATCGAAACACATTAGCTAAATGACAAACCCACAGGTACCATGGCAGTTCCAAGGCTGACCGTAAAGGCTGAAAGGTGGGCAGCGGCCCAGCTTCTGTAAGTCCCCACTCTTCTCCAAAACGGCTGGAATAATCCTCTCGCTGATGTTACTCAAACCATAAAAACTACCTACCCCACATTTCAGGACCGTTCTCACCTTCTTAGACTGCATTCTGCCTATGGAGTGTGTATCTCTCTAAATCAAACCTGCTTTCACTTTATCATGGCCCAGTCTTGAATCCTTTCCTGAGTGAGGCCAAGGACCCTCACTTGAAGGTTCGATCCAGTGATTTAACTGAGACTTGGGACATGACCATCCTCTTATACTCTCTTTTCTGGCAAAATTAGAGAGAAAAAGAAATCTTAAAAAAGTGGCTCGATTTTTGTTCCCTCTGACTGAAGAGAAACATTCTATAGAACAGCTACACATTAGAATTGCCTGGGGCGCTTTGAATACTTAACAGTTTGAAGCTATTCCCTGTTTGAGTTAAATCAGAATTCCCAGGGGTGGGGACCCAGGCAGAAACACGTTCTTTTTAAACTGCCCAGATGTTCCATCCAACAAACAGTCCAGTTTGGAACCAGTGCTATAAAGCCCAAATTCAAAAACTGAAGACTTATATTCAAATTCAGTTTAGAAGGAAATGCAACTGAAAACTAGGATTGGGTTTTCATTTAGAAACAATAATACACCATAAGTACTTTTATCTACATGTGTCGAGATTTTGCAAATGTTAACACAATTTATCCTTAAGAAACAGTTCTATGAAGTGATGGTTGTGGTTTAGTCGCTGTCGTGTCTGACTCTGGTGACCCCATGGACCATAGCTTGCCAGGCTCTTCTGTTCATGGAATTCTCCAGGCAAGGATATTGGAGTGGGTTGTCATTTCCTTCTCCAGGGGATCTTCCTGACCCACGATTGGAACCCAGGTCTCCTGCATTGCAGGCAGATGCTCTACTGACGGAGCTATGAGGGAAGCCCCATTCTATGAAACAGATATTGTCATTTTCATTGACCTCACTTTCATACCTGACAAAACTAAGAAGAAAATGAATAACTTGCACATCATCACACAGTAAGTGAGGTTACCAACCTAGGAATGGCACTGACTGCCTGCAGAGTTACCTGCTGTATCTCTGTTCCGTAATGCTTACATTTAAACCATTTATCCAGAATGTAATGGCATCTTTTCCTCAACTGTAAATGAAAACCAAATAGCAAATAGCATTTTCAGAGCACGGGTGGCTGCGATGGCGTGCAGAGCGCAGCCGAGAGGAGCTACCCCACATCCAAGGTCAGGGGCAGCAGCCGAGAGGAGTTATCCCGAGTGCGAGGTCAGGGGTGGCAGCCGAAAGGAGCTACCCCGACCTGAGGCCAGGGGTGGCGGCAGGGAGGAGCAACCCCACTTTCAAGGAGTGTGGCTGCATGGGCGCCAGAGGGCCTAGAGGAGCTATTCCACATTCAAGGTTGGGAGGGGTGGCAGTGAGGAGATACTCCTTGGCCAAGGTAAGGAGCAGCAGCTGCGCTTTGCTGGAGCAGCCGTGAATAGATACTCCATGTCCAAGGTAAGGGAAACCCAAGTAAAAGGGTACATGTTCCAAGAGGGCAGACACACTGAACCATAAAAACAGAAAACTAGTCAATCTTATCACACTAGGACCACAGCCTTGTCTAGCTCAATGAAATTAAGCCATGTCCTGTGGGGCCACTCAAGACGAGGGAGTCATGGTGGAGAGGTCTGACAGAATGTGGTCCACTGGAGAAGGGAATGGCAAACCACTTCAGAATTCTTGCCTTGAGAATCTAATGAACAGTATGAAAAGGCAAAATGAAAGGATACTGAAAGGGGAACTCCCCAGGTCATTAGGTGCCCAATATATTACTGGAGATCAGTGGAGAGCTAACTCCAGAAAGAATGAAGGGGTGGAGCCAAAGCAAAAACAATACCCAGCTGTGGATGTGACTGATGATAGAAGCCAGGTCTGATGCTGTAAAGAGCAATATTGCATAAGAACCTGGAACGTCAGGGCAAATTGGAAGTGGTAAAACAGGATATGGCAAGGGTGAACGTCGACATTCTAGGAATCAGCAAACTAAAATGAACTGGAATGGGTGAATTTAACTCAGATGACCATTATATCTACTACTGCAAGCAGGAATCTCTTAGAAGAAATGGAGTAGCCATCATGGTCATAAAAGAGTCTGAAATGCAGTACTTGGATGCAATATCAAAAATGACAGAATGATCTCTGTTCATTTCTAAGGCAAATCATTCAGTATCACAGTAATTCAAGTCTATGCCCCAACCAGTAAAACTGAGGAGCTGAAGTTGAACGGTTCTATGAAAACCTACAAGACCTGTTAGAACTAACACCCTCCAAAAGATGTCTTTTTCATTATAGGAGACTGGAATGCAAAAGTAGGAAGTCAAGAAAAACCTGGAGTAACAGGCAAATTTGGCCTTGGAATATGGAATCAAGACAATTCCCATCGAAAAGAAATGCAAAAACAGCAAAATGGTTCTCTGAGGAGGCCTTACAAATAGCTGTGAAAAGAAGAGAAGTGAAAAGCAAAGGAGAAAAGGAAAGATATAAGCACTGAGGGCAGAGTTCCAAAGAATAGCAAGAAGAGATAAGAAAGCCTTCCTCAGCGATCAGTGCAAAGAAAAAGAGGAAAACAACAGAATGGGAAAGACTAGAGATCTCTTCAAGAAAATTAGAGACACCAAGGGAACATTTCATGCAAAGATGGGCTCGATAAAGAAGAGAACTGGTATGAACCTAACAGAAACAGAAGACATTAAGAGATGGCAAGATACACAGAGAACTGTACAAAAGAAATCTTCATGACCAAGTTAATCATGATGGTGTGATCACTCACCTAGAGCTAGATATGCTGGGATGAGGAGATCCAACCAGTCCATCCTAAAGATCAGTCCTGAATGTTTATTGGAGGGACTGATGTGGAAGCTGGAACTCCAGTACTTTGGCCACCTGATGTGGTGAGCTGATTCATTTGAAAAGACCCTGATGCTGGGAAAGATTGAGGTCAGGAGGGAAAGGGAATGACAGATGATGAGATGGTTGGATGGCATCACTGACGTAATTTACATGGGTTTGGGTGGACTCCAGGAGTTGGTGATGGATAGGGACGCCTGGTGTGCTGTGGTTCATGGAGTCGCAAAGAGTCAGACACGACTGAGTGACTGAACCGAACTGAACTAGCATATCTTCTATTGTACTTTGACTCACAATAGGAAAGGAAAGATGCCCCCCACTCCCACCTAGTTATCGGCCCCTAGTGAATTATATTGTTTAATTATAGGGCTTTAGTGAACTTATGGTCTTATTTTAAATAATATTTTAATTAATTGCTATTATTTAGTAGCAATATTGAAATCAAAGATGAAAACAAGAATCTAGTTTATTTAGAATTTAACCTTGTTTTGTTCTGCGTATTTGAGAACAAAATGACTAGGAAGAAAGAGAGCTAACTATTGCAGAAATGCTATTTGCTATTTGGTTTTCATTTGTCAGTTCAGTTCAGTTCAGTTGATAGGTCATGTCCAACTCTTTGTGACCCCATGAATTGCAGCACGCCAGGCCTCCTTGTCCATCACCAACTCCCAGAGTTCACTCAAACTCATGTCCTTCGAGTCAGTGATGCCATCCAGCTACCTCATCCTCTGTCGTCCCCCTCTCCTCCTGCCCCCAATCCCTCCCAGCATCAGTCTTTTCCAATGAGTCAACTCTTTGCATGAGGTGGCCAAAGTACTGGAGTTTCAGCTTTAGCATCATTCATTCCAAAGAAATCCCAGGGCTGGATCTCATTGCAACCCACAAGAATCTCGAGTCTTCTCCGACACCACAGTTCAAAAGCATCAGCATCAGTTCTTCGGTGCTCAGCTTTCTTCACACCAACTCACATCCATACACGACCACTGGAAGGACCATAGCCTTGACTAGATGGACCTTTGTTGGAAAAGTAATGTCTTTGCTTTTGAATATGTTATTTAGGTTGGTCATAACTTTTCTTCCAAGGAGTAAACTTTTTTTAATTTCATGGTTGCAATCCCCATCTGCAGTGGTTTTGGAGCCCCCCAAAAAAGTCTGACACTGCTTCACTGTTTCCCCATCTATGTCCCATGAAGTGATGGGACCGGATGCCATGATCTTCGTTTTCTGAATGTTGAGCTTTAAGCCAACTTTTCCACTTTCCTGTTTCACTTTCATTAAGAGGCTTTTTAGTTCCTCTTCACTTTCTGCCATAAGGGTGGTGTCATCTGCATATCTGAGGTTATTGATATTTCTCCCGGCAATCTTGATTCCAGCTTGTGTTTCTTCCAGCCCAGCGTTTCTCATGATGTACTCTGCATATAAGTTAAATAAGCAGGGTGACAATACACAGCCTTGACATACTCCTTTTCCTATTTGGAACCAGTCAGTTGTTCCATGTCCAGTTCTAACTTTTGCTTCCTGAACTGTATACAGATTTCTCAAGAGTCAGGTCAGGTGGTCTGGTATGCCATCTCTTTCAGAATTTTCCACAGTTTGTTGTGATCCACACAATCAAAGGCTTTGGCATAGTCAATAAAGCAGAAATAGATGTTTTTCTGGAACTCTCTTATTTTTTCAGTGATTTGGTGTGTTGGCAGTTTGATCTCTGGTTCCTCTGCCTTTTCTAAAACCAGCTTGAACATCTGGAAGTTCACGGTTCTTGTACAGCTGAAGCCTGGCTTGGAGAATTTTGAGCATTATTTTACTAGCATGTGAGATGAATAAAACTGTAGCCTTGACGTACTCCTTTTCCTAATTTGGAACCAGTCTGTTGTTCCATGTCCAGTTCTTAGCAGGTGGATAATAAAGCAGGTATATTTTAATAGAGGCAGACAGTTAATTGGTTTAGACAGCTAATTTATTGGTTTATTATATAATAAAGAATACATAAAGAACACAAATGAACAGCCAGGTGAAGAAATATGTAAGCTGAGATTGAAAAATGCCCCCAAAACCACTGTGTGCAGGAGCTTCTGTAGCCACAGAACTGGGTGTACCAATCTCCCAGCATGCAGTTGTGTTCACCAACCCAGAAGTTCTTTGTACTATGTTTCTAGGATTTTTTTGTGGAAGCTTCATCATATAAGCATGATTGATCATTAACTGAATCTCCAACCCGCCTCCCTTCTTGGAAGGTTAGGGCTGAAAGTTTCAAGTTTCTAACCATGGCTTGAGCTTTCTCATGGCCAGTCCCCAGCTTGATTCACCAACCCAGAAGTTCTTTGTACTATGTTTCTAGGATTTTTTTGTGGAAGCTTCATCATATAAGCATGATTGATCATTAACTGAATCTCCAACCCGCCTCCCTTCTTGGAAGGTTAGGGCTGAAAGTTTCAAGTTTCTAACCATGGCTTGAGCTTTCTCATGGCCAGTCCCCAGCTTGATGCCTTGAAGAATCAGCCAAGAGTCACTGCATTAGAACAGAAGATACTCCTACCACCCAGGACAGGGAGGCCTGGCGTGCTGCGATTCATGGGGTTGCAAAGAGTCGGATACGACTGAGCGACTGAACTGAACTGAACCACCCAGGAAATTCCAAGGGTTTGGGGAGCTCTGTGCCAGGAGCTATGGTTGTTGTTGGTGGTGGTGGTTGTTTAGTTGCTAAGTCATGTCTGACTCTGTGACCCCACAGACTATAGAGATATACAGGGAAATATCTGTAGCTTTCTCTCAACTTTGCTATGAACCTAAAACTGATCTAAAAAATAGTCTCTTGAAATAAAAAGCTGGGGTGACATTTTATAAAGTCTTAGACTTTAAAGTATTTCTAGAAATAACTTCATATCTAGATGCCATTAAATAGAGGAGAATTTGACTACATTAAAATTGGATTTCTATAAGATTGTGATATTGTGACCATAGGAAGAAATACACATTTGGTCTTTGTCCATGGGTCCTGAACTT
The DNA here is from genome assembly GCA_006408675.1 of Madoqua kirkii. Taxonomy (NCBI): domain Eukaryota; kingdom Metazoa; phylum Chordata; class Mammalia; order Artiodactyla; family Bovidae; genus Madoqua; species Madoqua kirkii. Next base: position 42,676 of record SJYC01050837.1, on the reverse strand, counting down.
CCCAGGTGGTACAGTGGTAAAAATCTGCCTACCAGTGCAGATTTAAAGATGTGTTTGATCCTTGGCTTTGGAAGATCCTCTGGAGAAGGAAATAGCAACCCACTGCAGTATTCTCGCCTGGGTAATCCTATGAACTGCACCATGCCAAGCTCCTCTGTCCTCCACTATCAGAGTTTGCTCAAATTCATGTCCATGTAGTTGGCGATGCTACCTTACCATCTCATCCTCTTTCACCCTCTTCTTTTGCCTTTAATCTTTCCCAGCATCAGGGTCCTTTTCAATATCAGTTCTTTGCATCAGATGGCTAAAGTACTGGAGTTTCAGCTTCAGCATCAGTCCTTCCAATGAATATTCAGGACTGATTTCCTTTAGGATTGACAGCTTTGATCTCTTTGCTGTCCAAGGGACTCTCAAGAGTCTTCTCCAGCACCACAGTTCAAAAGCATCAATTCTTGTGTACTAAGCCTTCTTTATGGTCCAACTCTCACATCCATACTTGACTACTGGAAAAACCATAGCTTTGACTATGCAGACCTTTGTTGGCAAAGTAATGTCTCTGCTTTTTAGTACTGTGTCTGGGTTTGTCATAACTTTCCTTCCAAGGAGCAAGTGTCTTTTAATTTCATGACTGCAGTCACCATCTACAGTGATTCTGAAGCCCAAGAAAATAAAATCTGCCACTGCTTCCACTTTTTCCCCTTCTGCCATGAGGTGATGGGACCAGATGCCGTTCTTTAATGTTGAATTTCAAGCCAGCTTTTTCACTGTCCTCTTTCATCCTCATCAGGAGTGTCTTTAATTCTTCTTAACTTTCTGCCGTTAGAGTGATATTATCTGCATATCTGAGGTTATTGATATTTCTTCCAGCAATCTGGATTACAGTGTATGATTCATCCAGCCTGGCATTTTGCATGATATACCCTGAAGACTGTTGAGAGTCCTTTGGACTGCAGGGAGATCAAACCAGTCAGTCCTAAAGGAAATCAACCCTAAATATTGATTGGAAGGACTGAAGCTGAAGCTGAAGCCCCAATATTTTGGCCACTTGATATGAACATCTGACTCATTGAAAAAGACCCTGATGCTGGAAAAGACTGAGGAGAAGGGAGTGACAGAAGATGAGATGGTTAGATGACATCACCAACTCCATGGACATGAATTTGAGCAAACTGAGGGAGAGAGTGAAGGACAGGGGAGCCTGGCGAGCTGCAGTCCATGGAGTCATGATTTATCAACTGAACTCTACATTAGAAAATAAATAAGCAGGGTGACGATATATAGCCTTGACCTACTCCTCTCCCAATTTTAAACTAGTCAGTTGTTCTGTGTCCAGTTCTAACTGTTCCTTCTTGACCTGCATACAAGTTTCTGAGGAGATAAGTATGGTGGTCTGGTATTTCCATCTCAAAAAATTTCCACAGTTTGTTGTGATCCACGTAGTCACAGGCTTTAGCATAATCAGTGAAGTAGAAGTAGATAATGTTTTTGGAATTCCCTTGCTTTCTTTATGATCCAGGGAATGTTGGCAATTTGATCACTGGTTCCTTTCCTCTTGGAAACCCACGTTGTACATTTGGAAGTTCTGCTGAATCCTAGCTCAAAGGATTCGAGCATAGTCGTGCTAGTATGCAAAATGAACACAATTGTATGGTAGTTTGAACATTCTTTAGCATTGCCTTTCTTTGGGATTGAAGTGAAAACTGACCTTTTCCAGTCCTGTAGCCACTGCTGAGTTCTCCAAATCTGCTGACATGTTGACTGGAACACTTTAACAGCACAATCTTTTAGGATTTGAAATAGCTCAGCTGGAATTCCCTCACTCCACTAGCTTTGATCCTTCCTAAGGCCCACTTGACTTCACACTCCCGTATGTCTGGCTCTAGGTGAGTGACCACACCATTGTGGTTATCCCAAGTCTTAAGACCTTTTTTGTATAGTTCTTCTGTGTATTCTTGCCACATCTTCTTAATCTCTTTTGCTTCTGTTAGATCCTTGCCATCTCTGTCCTTTATTGTGCCTGTTCTTGCATGACATGTTCCCTTGACATTTCCAAATTTCTTAAAGAGATCTCTAGTCTTTCCCATTCTATTGTTTTCTTCTATTTGCATTGTTCATTGAAGAAGGCCTTCAATCTCTCCTTGCTATTCTCTGGAACTCTGCATTCAGTTGGGCATATCTTTCCCTTTCTCTCTTGCCTTTCGCTTCTCTTCCTCAGCTATTTGTACAGCCTCCTCAGACAACCACTTTGCCTTTACTGCTTGGCAATAAAAAGGAACAAACTACTGATGCATGCAACAACTTGGATGACTCTCTGGGAATTATGCCAGGTGAAAAAAACCAATCTCCAAAGGTTACATCCTGTATGATTCCATTTATATAACACTCTTCAAATGTCAAAATTACAGAAATGAAGAAAACACTAGTAGTTGTTGAGAGCAGGGCATGGTAATAAAAAAAAGAATCAGGAAGGAGACTTATGGTGCTGGAAGTGTTGTGTATTTTGACCATAACAATGTCAGAATCCTGAATATGATTTTGTTCTATAATTTCGCCCAATGTTACTTATAGGGGAAACTGTGTAAAGGACACACGAAATCTCTCTGTGTTATTTCTTACAACTGAATGTGATATACAATGATTTCAGAATATTGATAAATTATAAAAAGTGGCAGATCACCTGGAAAATGGTTTGACAGTTTCTAAAGATGTTAAAAATAAATCTATTCTATGACTGAGCCATTCTCCTCCTGTGTCGATATCCAGGAGTAATGAATACAGTTGTCCACAAAAAGATTTGTGCAAGAATATCCATAGAGTTTTATTCATAATAGCTGAAATGTGGAAACAACCAAAATGTCCATGTGCAGGAGAGCAGATAAACAAATTGTGATATTTTCATACAGTGGAATACTTCTTACAGAAAAAAATACCAACACACCCAAAACATGGATGAATCTCACAATTACTATGTTAAGCAGTGGGAATCAGATACAAAAGAATACATAATCTATGGCTACATTTATATGAAGTCCAAGAACAGGCAAACATTGATGGTGATAGAGGGTATAATACTCTCTACTGGTGGCGAGAGGATGGTATCAATTGGAAAGGAGCTTGAGGGAACTTTCTGGAGTGAAGGAAATGTGATTACATAAGTATACACATAATATTAAAAGTTACTGAGCTTTACACTTAAGGTTTTGCATTTTACTGTTTGTTAATTATGCATCAGTAATTACTGAAAAAAACATTTTCCCCTATTCATGGGGGAAGAGAGACAAGTCATCCAATCCCACTATGAAGACTTTGTTTGGATCCTTCTCCAGACAAGCTGTAGGAAAACCTATTTATGACAGTTATGTTAAATTGAAAGTCTGAACAATTTATCATTATTGATGATATTGAGTTATTGTGACATTCATCAGTTCAGTTCAGTTGCTCAATCGTGTTCAACTGTTTGCAACCCCATGGACTGCAACACATCAGGCCCCCCTGTCCATCACCAACTCCAAGAGTTTACTCAGACTCATGTCCATTGATAGATGCCATCCAACTATCTCATCCTTTGTCATGCCCTTCTCCTCCCGCCTTCAATCTTTCCCAGCTCTTTTCAAATAAATCAGTTCTTCACATCAGGTGGTGGTCAAAGTATTGGAATTTCAGCTTCAGCATCCATTCTTCTAATGAATATTCAGCACTGGTTTCCTTTAGGATGGACTGGTTGGATCTCCTTGCCGTCCAAGGGACTCTCAAGAGTCTTCTCCAACACCATAGTTTAAAAGTATCAGTTCTTTGGCGCTCAGCTTTCTTTATAGTCCGATTCTCATGTCCATGCATGACTACTGGAAAACCATAGCTTTGACTAGATGGACCTTTGTTGGCAAAGTAATGTCTCTGCTTTTTAATATCCTGTCTAGGCTGGTCATAGCTTTTCTTCCAAGGAGCAAGCGTCTTTTAATTTCATGGCTGCAGTCACCATCTGCAGTGATTCTAGAGCCCCCCAAAATAAAGTCTCTCACTGTTTCTACTGTTTCCCCATCTCTTTACCTTGAAGTGATGGGACCAGATGCCATGATCTTCGTTTTCTAAATGTTGAGCTTTAAGCCAACTTTTTCACTCTCCTCTTTCACTTTCATCAAGAGGCTCTTTAGTTCTTCACTTTCTGCCATAAGGATGGTGTCATCTGCATATCTGAGGTGACTGATATTTATCCTGGAAATCTTAATTCCAGCTTGTGCTTCTTCCAGCCCAGCGTTCCTCATGATGTACTCTGCATATAAGTTAAATAAGCAGGGTGACAATATACAGCCTTGCCGTACTCCTTTTCCTAATTTGGAACCAGTCTGTTGTTCCATGTCCAGTTCTAACTGTTGCTTCCTGATCTGTATACAGATTTCTCAGGAGGCAGGTGGTATTCCCATCTCTTAGAATTTTCCACAGTTTTTTGTGATCCACACAGTCAAAGGCTTTGACATAGTCAATAAAGCAAAAATAGATGTTTTGCTGGAACTCTCTTGCTTTTCAGTGATCCAATGGATGTTGGCAATTTGATCTCTGGTTCCTCTGCCTTTTCTAAATCCAGCTTGAACACCTGAAAATTCATGGTTCACATACTGTTGAAGCCTGGCTTGGAGAATTTTGAGCATTACTTTACTAGCATGTGAGATGAGTGCAGTTGTACAGTAGCTTGAGCATTCTTTGCCATTGCCTTTCTTAGAGATTGAAATGAAAACTAACCTTTTCCAGTCCTGTGGCCACTGCTGAATTTTCCAAATTTGCTGGCATATTGAGTGCAGCACTTTCACAGCATTATCTTTTATAAGTGTAAACACATTTATTATTGTTAGAGTTCTTATCATTTGAGATACATATTGAAATAAGTGGTATATCTAAGATTTGCTTCAAAATAAAATAGATGGGAAGTGGTAAAGATACAAATGAAACAAGATTGGTTGAGTTGATTCTTGTTTAACCTACTTGACTGGATTATTGTCTGCTTTCTTTATTCCATGATAAAACGTTTAAAATTTTAAATATGGATAAAAGACACACACAGGTAACTTTGTTACTACCAATAAAACAGAATCGGCCTCTGAGATAGTAAGTTCTAAGGATGCTCAAGAAGTGGTAGGGAAAGTTAACGCCCTCAAAGAAATCATCTGCACTAGGTAGCAAAGAGTGACTTTTTTTAATACTTAGAAGGTACAGATTGTTTTTTTTTTTTGCTTATTTATATTAATTGGAGTATAGTTGATTTAAAATATTTTGTTAATTTTGGATGTACAGCATAATAATTCAGTATTTTACTCCATTAAAAGTTATTACAAGATAATGGCTATAATTCCCTGTGCTATTACAATATATCCTTGTTGCTTGTCTGCTTCATACATGGTGGTTGGTATCTCTAAAGCCCATGCTCATAACATGCCCCTCTGCCTTGCCTCTTTTCTTGGTAACTATTAGTTGTTTTTTATATATGTGAGTCTGTTTTGCATATACATTTATTTGCATTATTTTTATTTTATTTTTATTTATTTTTATTTTATTTTTACTTTATTTTACTTTACAATACTGTATTGGTTTTGCCATACATCGACATGAATCCGCCACGGGTGTATACGAGCTCCCAATCCTGAACCCCCCTCCCACCTCCCACCCCATAGCATCTCTCTGGATCATCCCTGTGCTGCATTATTTTTATATTCCACATGTAAGTGATGTCAAACAATATTTGTCTTTCTCTGTTTGACATTTCACTAAGCATAATACTCTCTTGGTCCAACCACATTGCTGCAGGGAGAGGGGATCCTTAAGGGTAGAAAACCACTCAACACTCAGTGGACACCCAAGTGTAGATAACTTCTGTGCTAATTTTCAATCCAAATGTATGATAATGTTAGCACATACAGACACATTGTGTCTCCATAAATTGTCCATTTGCTATAGCAAATTGAAGCAGTGGGATTAATTTATTTCTACTTTTATGTTCTCTTTTGCTTTCCATAAGGACCTGATGTTATTTTGTGAGGATGATCCAAAGCCAGTTTTGCCGATAATTCCTATTTCCATTATCTCATCAACGGTGCAGTTGTCAGAAAGGCAAACAGATGTCTATGATCTCTCGGATACAGGTAAATTAAAGAATAAAAATTGTACTCAGAAACATGAATAAGAAACACTGGACAGGTATTGTTTTTCGTCAGATTTTATTTTGTGAAATATAGCAGCAGTGGCTTTAACTTTGGTCCTGTGGGAAAAGATTAACATGGATAAATTCAATCCACACAGTGTCTAAGAACCTTGTTTTACTATTTGTTTCAATGTTTTTGTCTCTTTTGCTTTATTCGTTTTCATTGTTTCATTTCAAAAATTATTAACTACAAATATTAAATCTTTTATATTCATAAATTTTTTGTTCTAAAGCATAAAGTTCATTTTAGCTCCTTTTCTTGTTTGTATTAATCTTCTCTTTGATGAAGAGCTTATATTCTTCAGAAGCAAGCATTAGATGAAAATGTGAGAAAGTATGAAGCATGGTGTCCCGCAGATTGCTTAGTGATCTCTTGAGTAATTAACACTACAGAATGGCACAGTATACTCCTGGCCTCCAATAAATCACACTATCAATTCCAGCCAGGCTCTACTGCTACTCAAGATCTGATTGATCCACTGTCCAGCCACTCCAGCCTGTCTGTTCTCCATGAACGCAGTTTCCAATACATTCTTCCCTTGATTTTCTCAGAAAAAAAGAATGAAAGATCTGTGAAGATGAACAAAACGTTCTGAGTAGTTTTTATCTGCTCATATACCTTTGCTTTTATTTTCATCCAGGCATCCTTTTCACAGAGTTGGCTCCTTTTATTCTGAGTTTCATCTTCTCCCTCATCTTTGGACCACGCACCTTAGTTTCCCATTATATAGAGTCCCAATATCCAGAATGTTAAAACTGAAGTTTATTAGTATAGTTTTACTGTAAAAGTTCACTTGTATATAGTTTTCCTATAAAGCCAGTTCTGAGACTGATGAGGATATTTTAATCAACCCAGAAACAAGAAATTGTGGGTTATATTTGTAGTATAAGGTTGGCGTTATTCACATAAATAATTGGCTATAAGTGGTAACAAGTTTTTAGACAGCTTGCTTTTATTCTTAGAATACACTTTATGTAAATTGGTCCAGATCCAGAAATTTGAAAGAAAACATAAGGAAAATGTTTTTGTGTTTTAATGTCTCCTAACATTTCCATCCCCTAATATTTTTAATAGATTTTTTAAGAACAGTTTTAGGTTCACAGCAAAATTGAGGGAAGGTACAAGATTTCCCCATATACCCCTCTTCCCCAAACAAGCGCAACATTCTGCACTATCAACATCCCACACCAGAGTGGTACATTTGTTTCAAACAGTGAACCTACATTAACACTTAAAAAAAAAAGTCATCCAAAGACCATACTTTGTTGGTGTTCACTCTCGGTGGTGCACATTCTATGGGTTTTGACAAACATATACAACATGTATCCACATTATAGTATCCTACAGAGTGCATCTCTGCCCTAAAAATCCTCTGTACCCTGTCTGTCCTTTCCTCCCTCCTCTGTAACCCCTGAAAACCACTGACATTTTAAATATCTTCAGAGTTTTGCCTTTTCCCAGAAATTCATAAAGTTAGAATCATGTAGTATGTAACCTTTTCAGATGGCTTCTTTCAGTTAGTAATGTGCATTTAAGGTTCCTCCATGTCTTTTCATGGCTTAATAGTGCATTTCTAAAAATTAGTGCTGAGTAAGATATATGAGGGAATTTATCCATTCACCTACTGAAGAACATCTTGGTTATGTCCAAGTTTTGGCAATTTTAGCTAAAGCTGCTGTAAATACTCCTGTGTAGGTTTTTGTGTGGCATGCTTCTCTCTGCCAGCATTTTAATACAAGAAATTGAGTATAAATGAGCATCAAAGTAACCCTTAAGAGGAAAAAAATCACAAAGCATATCGCTTGAGAGATGATCCTACCCTTTTACTTGTTTAGGACTCATCTTAATTGGAGGAGCTTTTCCAATTTTTTTTTAAAGAATATTTTTTTATGTGAACCATTTTAAAAATCTTTATTGAATTTCTGTTTTGAGTCTTTTCTCCAGTCTTCCCTTCACACTGATCTCAGAGATAGCTTGCAAATGCAGATCTTAGCATTTCATTTTTTTTTCAGCTTAAAACATTTTAACAGGTCTCTACTGCCAGTAAGTCTTTTTTTTTTTTACTGTCTTGTAAGACTTTTCATAGTCTGGTTCCAGCCAGCCTTTATGGCCTCATCACCAGTACTGCCAGTATTCACAATACTTTGTGACATTCTATTACTTTCTCTTAGAATGTCTTTGTTCCAGTTACTTCAGCTGTGTAACACATTGCTCTAAAACTTTTGTGGCATAAAATAGCCATTTATTCTGCTCACGGATTCTCTGGGTCAGGAATTAGGACAGGGCACAGTGGGGTCGACTTGTCTCTGCTCCATGACATACACAAAGGCAGGGGACAGGAATCATCCGATGGCTCGTCCACTTACTTGTCTGGTAATTGATGCTTGCCGTGTCAGCTGGGAGCCTCAGTTTCTCTCCACATGAGTCTCCGTATGTGGTCTCTCCCCGGGGACTAGTTTGGGCATCCCTGTAGCATGGTGGCTGGGTTCCAAGGTTCAACATCCTGTGAAGGAAACGACCGAGCAGAGCTGAATAATTTCAAAAGCCACGCTAGGATACTTGCCCCCCATTCAGTTTATCAAGGCAATCGAAAAGTCTTGCCCAAGTTCAAGGGGAGGGTACAAAGATGCCTACCTCTCAATGGACAAGTGTCAATGTCATATTGAAAAAAAAGCGTATGGAGTGGGAGGTGTATTAGCACAGTCATCTTTGGAATATACAGTCTGCCACAATTCTCCACCAAATAATGAATGCTTAACAAAATCCTATTCAAACAGCAAGGCCCAGCTCGTTGGGCAGAAACCAACACATTTCTGTAAAGCATTTACCTTGCGATTAAAAAATAAATAAATAAATAAATAAATAAACCCAGCAAGGCCCAGCTCAAATGTCACTATTGCTATAAAATCTTTCCGCACACTAGTTTCTCCTTTCAATGTGTTCCCACAGGACTTTGCCCATACCCCGAAAATAGAATTTATAGTTTTGTACCATAATTATTTATTTAATAAGTCTTATTTATTTTTACATTACATAAATAATAAGTGAATATATTCTGATTTTTAAAATTCAAGCTATGTAGGTAGAACTAATATCTCCCTTCCCTGTTTTGGCTGTTGTTAACAGTGTTGCAGTGAACGCTGGGGTGCATGTACCCTTTCAGACCAAGTTTTTCTCCAGGTATATCCCCGGGAGTGGGCTTGTAGGGCCATATGGTAGCTCTGTTTTTAGTTTTTTAAGGAGCCTCTGCACTGTTCTCTATAGTGTCTGTACCAGTTTACATTCCCACCAACAGTGTAGGAGGGTTCCCTTCGCTCCACATCCTCTCCAACATACATTGTTTGTGGATCTTTTGTTTATTCTCTTTATTTTTGTTTGTGGATTTTTTGATGATAGTCATTTTGACTGGTATGAGGTGGTACTCGTAGTTTTGATTTACATTTCTCTAATAATTGGGAATATTGAACATCTTTTCTTGTGCCTCTCAGGCTATCTGTATGTCTTCTTTGAAGAAAGGTCTATGTAGGTATTCTGCTCACTTTTTGATTGAGTTCTTTGTTTTGATGAGGTCATGCCTCATGAGCTGTAAATTTCAGAGACTAATCCCGTCAATCACATCATTGCAAATATTTTCTTCCAATCTGTGGATTGTTTTTTCATTTTGTTTATTGTTTCCTTTACTGTGCAAAAACTTTTGAGTTTAAGTAGGTCCCATTTTTTGTTTTATTTCCATTATTCTGGGAGTCAGAGCAAAAAAGATACTGCTGTGATTTATGTCAGAGAGTATTCTGCCTATGTTTTCCTGTAGGAATTTTCTTGTGTCCTGTCTTTAATCCATTTTGAGTTTATTTTTGTGTGTGGTGTTAAAAAATGATCTAAATACATTTTTTTTTTTACATGTAGCTGTCCAGTTTTCCCAGCACCATTTTTGTTGAATAGACTGTCTGTCCAACACTATGCAATCTTGCTTCTTTTGTCATAAGTTAATAGACGGTAAGTGCCTGGGTTTATTTCTGGGCTTTCTATCCTTTCCATTGATCTATATGCCTGTTGTTCTGTCAGTACTACACTGTTTTGATGACTGCAGCTTTGTAATATACTGTGCAACCAGGCAGTCAGATCCCTGCAGCTCCCTTCATCTTTCCTAAGATTGGTTGCTCAGAGTCTTTTGTGTTTTCAAACAAACAAACAGAAAAATCTTGTTCTAGTTCTGTGAAAAGTGCCATCAGCAATTTGATAAGGATTGCATTAAATCTGTAGATTTCCTTGGGTAGTATGATCATTTTAACTATTGATTCTTCCAATCCAAGAACACAGTACATCTTTCCATTTGTTTGTGTCATCTTCGGTCTTATAGTTTTTGGAGTGCAGATCTTTTGCCTCCTTAGGTAGACTTGTTCCTAGGTATTTTATTCTTTTTGATGCAGTGGTAAATGGGATTGTTTGCTTGATTTCTCTTCCTAATATTTCAGAAAGTGTACAGTTAACGTATGTTGTTAGTATATAGAAATGCAACAGATTTCTGTATATTAATTTTGTATCCTGCAATTTTATCAAATTCAGTAACGAGCCCTGGTAATTTTCTGGTAGCAGAAGTTCTTAATTTTAATGAGGTAGAATTTCATTCTTTATGATTTGTACTTTTTTGTATCTTGTGATCTAAAAAAATTCTTTCTTGTCTCAAGACCATAAAGGTTAAGATTTTTATAATTTTGCTTTCCACAATTAAAGCTCTTAATGCCGCTGGAATTGGATTTTGTATATGGTTGAAGCAGGAGTCCATTTTTACTTCTAAATGGATAACCAGCTGTCCCAGCATCAGTTATTGAAAAGTCTGCCCTTTCCCTGATGGACTGAAGTACCATCTATAGCCTAAAGCAAGTTTACACATATGCGTGGATTTTTGTTTCTCAGCTTTCTGTTCTACAAGTTCTATTCTGCTCCACAAGTCATTTGGCTATCCCAGAACCAGCAAACACTTGTAATTACTCAACCTTTGTAATAATTTTTGATGACTTTTCCTTTATCAAGAAGAGTCATTGTTTCTTTTCCTTTTTATAATTTAAAAAAAAAAATTTTTGACCCTTTGCTTGCTTTCCCACATAAAAGCTTGTCATGTTCCTTGAAAAAAACTCTTAGAGTTTTTTATTGGCTTGCCAATCTTTAAATCAATTTGGAGAAATGACCTCTTTACAGTATCAAATTATTCTGTTTTTTTAAGTGTTCTTCACTGAGTTGGCTTCCCTGACAGCTCAGTTGGTAAAGAATCTGCCTGCAATGAGGGAGACTCCGGTTCAATTCTTGGACCAGAAGATCCTCTGGAGGAGGGATAAGCTACCCACTCCAGTATTCCTGGGCTTCCCTTGTGACTTAGTTGGTAAAGAATCTTCCTGTAATGCAGGAGAACTGGGTTTGATCCCTGAGTTGGAAAGATGCCCTGGAGAAGGGAAAGGCTACACAATCCAGTATTCTGGCCTGGAGAATTCCATGGACTGTCTAGTCCATGGGGTCACAAAATGTCAGACATGACTGAGCGACTTTCACTTCACTGTTATATTTTATAGTTTTTCCCCATACAAGTCTTATGTATCTTCTGTTAGATTTAGTCCTGTGTACTTTATTTTTTTGTTGCTACTGTAAAAGATACAATTTTATAAATTGCATATTCTAACAATTTGTTAATGGTGAAAATGAGTAGAACTAATTTTTGTATATTGATTTTTTAGCCAGTAACCTTGCTCAACTAATCTTACCAATTTTCCTGTAGATTCTTCTCAGTTTCTTGTGTTGAAAATCATATCACTTGTGAATGATGGCAAATTTATTTCACACTTGTAAATTACCGTGTATTTCATTTTCTTACCTCACCTTGCTAGGCAGAACCATCAGGGAGTGCTGAATAGAAACTGTGATTGTGGTCTTCCTAGATTCAGTCTGTATCTTAAAGAAAATGATTTCAACATTTTGCCATTAAGATGAGTTTACTGTATGTTTTTTCGCAGACCTCTATACCTAATTTGTCAACAGTTTTATCATGAATATGTGTTGAATTCTATCCATTTTTAGTATCTATATTGATGGTTATAGGTTTTTCTCCCTTAAACTGTTAATTTGATAAAGTAGCTGATTTCCAAATGTTGAAACAACCTTGAATTTCTATACTACACTCAATTTGGTGATGATATATTATCTTTTATATATCTTGCTGGGTTTGGTTTGCTAATGTTTTATTTAGGAGTTTTGCATCTGTATCCATGAGTGAAATTAACCATGACTCTCTTTTCTCATATTTTCTTTGTTATGTTTTGATACTGAGATGTTGCCAGACTCATACAAAGATTTGGAAAGTATTTGCTCTTTGTTTATATGCTGGAATAATTTGTGAGGGTTGTTTGTGAGATGATATGAAAGTAGATAAAGTATTCTGTACCGTCAGTAATGGCGCTGGCAGAAGGACTGCAGGCAGGGAAGGCGAATGCTACCCAAATTACATCTGTCTCCTCGTGAAGACAAAGCACTGCCCCCTCGATGATGAGTAGGTCCAGTATAATCAACCTGACACCAGGTAATTGGCTGCTTTTCCTGGAAAACGGTGCCATGCTAAGGATATAGAATTACCTTCTACTCTTAACAGGTTGAGCGTTCAGCAGCTATGGTGGCCAGGTCACCTTGGTGACAGAAAGCTCATGTTGTTGAAGCCACGCATGCTCTCTGCCCCTACCACACGGCCAAAGTCCATTGCACAGCCGCTGGAGTGACTAAGGAAAGAGGACTGTTGGTGTCTGTTAAACAGTGTGTCTTGCCCGTCTGATTTTTGAGGGCCTCTTCTGCAGTGAATGTCCTCTGGCAGGCACTTCTATGGCTTGTGAATGTCTTCACACGGTGTGCACAGACACCCCGAAGATTCACCCACATATTGGTCTCCAGTCTTCCAATCTTTTTTTTTCCAGGTCCCTGATAGCCCCCGTTGACCATGAATTGCCTCTTGCCTTCCATGTGAAGTGTGCATCTGTTTGCAATTCTGTCTTCTGGAGGATTTTCGTACTCTTTGAGCACACTTGTGAGTGAGGCTCTGATTTAGCAGTTAACTACTGCTGGCTACTCCTGGCATTCCTGAGATTCATCTGTAAACGAGCCCTATACTTTTCTCTCTTAACTGGCAGTTCTACATGGAGCTAGTGGTGGAAGTTGAGGGGGGAGTAGTAAATAATGGGAGCAGATTCCGTGGAGTTTGCGCCATCTGTTTGTATAGTTTCCATGGGCCTTCTGGCTCAGTCTCGACTCATCTGTTCCATTTGAATTTACAATAGAATGCTGCTGTGCGATCCCAATTCTTTGTCCTCTAGACCAGGTAACACCCATTACATGATGGGCACATAATTGTTTGGTGTCCGGCTGCTGCTGCTGCTGCTGCTGCTGCTGCTGCTGCTGCTGCTAAGTCGCTTCAGTCGTGTCCGACTCTGTGCGACCCCATAGATGGCAGCCCACCAGGCTCTCCCATCCCTGGGATTCTCCAGGCAAGAACACTGGAGTGGGTTGCTATTTCCTTCTCCAAGGCATGAAAGTGAAAAGTGAAAGTGAAGTCTCTCAGTTGTGTCCGACTCCTAGCAACCCCACAGACTGCAGGCTCCGAAGCTCCTCCGTCCATGGGATTTGTCAGGCAGGAGTATTGGAGTGAGTTGCCATTGGTGTCCTGAGGTGTAGGCAAAAGAAGACATGACTTTACTCCTGAGTCCTAGAGATCAGCTTTGTGATTTTCCTATTGGGGCTCACAAGATGCTCTGCTTACCATCTCTCTCTGCATCAGGCACTTGCATTGGTTCAAGGTTATATGGTCCAGCTGTCTGGGAAGCTTATGCAGTGGCCTGAGCCTGTGGCAGAACCTTTCCTTGCTTTGATCCCCACTAAAAAATGGCAGTAAATGGTCTTCAGAGCAGCACACCCAAATGTGGTGTACATTGCCTCTGAAATTCCAAGACACCTGTTTCACTGTGATTTATTTCTTTGTGTTGGATAATTCAAGGGGCAGCAACTTGTCTCTCACTGCTTTTTTTTTTTTCGGCTGCAGCTGAGGTTGCAGCATGTGGGCTCTTAGTGGAATCTAGTTCCCTGAGCAGAGATGGAACCTGGGCCCCCTGCATTGGGAGCACGGAGTCTTAACCACTGGGCCACCAGGGGAGTCCCAACGACTTGTCTCTCACTTTACAGAGGATATGTTAACATTCAACAGACCACTGAATACTCTAAAAACTCCACAAATGTTGCAACCCTAGAGCATTCTGAGGATTTATCTCCCACCTCTGCATGCATGAAACACTAAGAGGGCTTATTTCTTCCTGCTTATTAAGTCCAGTTAGCATTGTATCATCAAAGTAAAGGACCAGTGTGATGTTCTGTCGGATATCAAGGAAATCCAGGTCTGTCTGGTCTCTGATGAAAGAGATTGAAGCAAGACAGTTAAAGGTATACTGTCTCTGCCACATGAAGCCTGATTCTCATTATTAATAGAGGTTTTTAAAGAAACATTTCTAGGCCAATAACTGGACATAAGATTCCAGGGGCTGTGTTGATTTGCTCTAGGGAGGATACCACAGCTGGAATTACAGCTATGATTGGCATCACCACTTGATTATATTTGCAATAATCTCTAGTCATTCTCCACAAACCATCTGACTTTTCACTGCCTCTATAACTTTTACATCTTTGAGGGTAGCGCTAATGTCTGCTGTTTCCCAAAAAATGTTTTTTGGAGTGAGGAGGTATAATTAATTCTTGAGGTTTCTACATGGTCTGTCTAGCCATAATAGCCTGAACTTCATGGACTGTGAAACTGAAGTGGGGATTCTGCCAGTTACTAAGTGTATCTATTCCTGTTATACATTCTGAGACCCTGGAAATACTGGAGGTAGGTCTGCGATTTTACAGGACCCATTGTGATTTCTTGCCTAGGTGGAGACTTCATGTGTCACCTGATTTCCATAAATCCCTACTTAGTAGAGCATAATGGAATTGTTGGATCTCCAGAGATCAGTGTCAGTTAAGAGCCAGTATCTAATAAGACTGGGGAATTCTGTGTATTTCCCTTTCCAAGGAGAGGGAAAGGCTATTGTAAATGGCTTCGGGTCCTCTAGGGAAGGTTTGGGAGATTTATCATTTATACCTGCGGTGGGCATTTCGGGATTCTTTCTCAAGGGGATCTGACCTTCCCCTCAATCAGGAGATTCTGGCATTGTGAGCTGGCTTCAGTTTAGGAATTGAGTAAAAGGCCATGACTTCTCCCATAATGACACTACTTAGGTTTCCCATCTATGTATGTAGAGCGCGTCTGCAATGCGGGAGACCTCGATCCCTGAATTGGGAAGATCTCCTGGAGAAAGGAAAGGCTACCCACTCCAGTATTCTGGCCTGGAGAATTCCATGGACTGTATAGTCCTTGGAGTCACAAAGGGTTGGACACAACCAAGTGACTTTCACTTTCACTTTTCCCACTTTTTCATGTAGAGCAGCACTTCATAGGCTGCCCACCTATTTTCTATTCATCTTGTCATTCATTAACCATTATTATATATCCCTGAAAGTAAAAACAAACATACAAACAAAAAGCCTGATATCGTTGCATCCCTGTGGCCTGCTGTGGTTCTTGTACCTCACTTGTCTCTAAGATTAAGCTGTTGCCACTCCAGGGTGCCATTATCCCCACTGGAATCAGGGGACCCAGTCCCACTGCACCATCCCTGGGGTCATCTCCGGCCCACAGATGACCGCCACTGCGAGCGCTGCAGTGACGCTGGTGCGCGTCACAGTGGTTGCTAGCGTGCTGGAGAAGAGAGTGTGTTCCAGGGCAGTTAAGGGTGTCTGAGCACACTGCACGTGAGAGAGCCCTTCCCACGGTCCCTCTCCCAGAGCCTTGCCGCTTCCTTTTACAGCCTGCCAGGGCG
Source organism: Madoqua kirkii (assembly GCA_006408675.1). Classification (NCBI taxonomy): domain Eukaryota; kingdom Metazoa; phylum Chordata; class Mammalia; order Artiodactyla; family Bovidae; genus Madoqua; species Madoqua kirkii. The sequence continues at coordinate 26,547 of SJYC01050837.1, read as the reverse complement.
TGCGTCTCTGCTGAGGGCCGCTTCTGAGTCCCACGCAGTAGTGTTCTCTCAGTCTTTCTCTGGCTCTTGGTGTCACTCTCTGCAGGTGCTGCTGAAACGCCACAGCCTCGGGAGGCTTTCCTGAGCACAGTATCAAAAACTGACGCCTCACCACCCACACTGGCTCACTGTCTCCCTGCTTCCTGCTTTATTTTCCTGGAAACACTCAGCAGCATCCGAAGTGCTATATCACTAGTGTGTCTCTGATTCTATAAGAGAATCATTTGATTCGGGGGCTTTGCGGACCCCAGGTATGGTGATTCTGCTCTGACTGTGAACTCCGCTCTCGGCCGCTTCCAGGTGTATATGACGCTGTTCAGGCCGTTGCTCGTGGGTTAGGTGCACTGCATCCGTGGTTTCCATTCTGAGGGCGGTTGCTGCGTGCTTTCACATTGCCCTGGAAGTGTCTTTCTATCAATCATCAGAGTATTGCAAAGCATGTTTTTAATTAGAGAAATGACTACAGAAATTTGAGTGGTTATCAACATAGTAACTGTGCATTGTATGGTTGGTGAAGAAATTCAGTTAAAACCTTTTTTGAAATTTAATTGTTCCCACCTTATTAACTTCAAAAATCTGAAAACATGATTCGTGCATGAAAAATTGACATGAAAGGAACTGTGAAAGGTTCTTAATAAAATGAATAGGGCAGAGCCACAGTCATCTGCAGAAGTCAATTAAATAATTAAAAGACTAGAAAGATGGTAACTATATTTAAAGATGTCACCTTTTATTTGTCATTCAGTGGCCAACTCTTTTCATCATTGCAATGATTAAAAGAAACACTGACTTTTGAATTATTTATGCACATTAGATCAAGAGCCATCCCACCTAAATCTTTTTCTACATTACTAACAAGTGCATGTATTATAAAAATATCATATAACTCTCTGAGATTTCAAATTAGGAGAAACAGTCTTAATGTAAACTAAAATGACAGGTTCTTTATCAAATGACTGTGACCCCTGAGGTGTATACGTCCCAATTTGACTTTATTTGAGTGAAACAGATGGCTGCATATCTATTTCCAAGTGAGTGAGTTATGCATCCTACAGCTATTTACTGAACACCTACTGTGTGTCAGGCCCTGTCCCAGCTGCTGGATATGCGATGATGACAAGGTCCCTGAGTTTATGTAGCTTCCAGTCCAGGGTCTAATCAGGACTGATCAGGTCTGATCAGACAGATGAGCTAAGTGTCAGGATAGACAGTGGGCAGGGAAGCACACGAGAGGGCACCTGGCTTTGACTTCAGATATTAGGGGAGACTTTCTAGAGAAAATGATGTTCAGGAACCTGAAGGACAGATAATGACTAAACTGTCAGCCCTGGTGTCATGTGTGTGCTGGGTATACTTTTATGCACTTTAATTCATTTACTCTTCAAAACCGTCTTATGAGATAAATGAAGAAAATCCACACAGAATTTTTAAATAACTTGCCCAAGGTCACAGAGCTTAGAAATGGCAAACTCAGGATTTAGACCAAAATAGTCTGATCCCCAAGCCTATGCTGATGTGTTTCAAACCTTTTAACTGTGATCTGCAGCCCAAAATTCCTTTTGTGTAATGACCCAGTACACACAAACACTCACCAGAAACAGTAGTGTTGCAATAGTTATTGGAAATGTACTCTGATCCATTCTATTTTATTCTAGACAGTTGTTGTTTTTTTTTTTAATATTGGATGTGACCTACAAAATCGATCTCATAACCTACTAACAGGTCACAACCAGCAGTTTGAAAAACACTTCACTACACTGTTCTGCCTATTACAGCCAGACCGAGTGAGGGAAGAACAGAATATCTTAGGTTGAGTGAACAGTGTGTGAGAGGACAAGGGGGTGGGGTAAGACGAAGTTGGAAGGCGATTGGTGATGTCGGACCTCACACAGCTCCCCAGCCCTCCCACCAGCTGAATACACGGTGAGCAGTCAGCAGTCTGTCACCTGGAAGAAGGCCTCACAGAACCCAGCTGTCTCGGTACGCTGACCTCAGACTTCAGCCTCTAGAACTGTGAGAGAGAAATTTCTGTTGTTTCTAAGCTATCCAGTCTGTGGTACTGTGTTATCGCAGCATTAATGGACTAAGGCAAGCATGTGCTGGAGGAGTTTCAGCTGTGTCTGGATAATGATGGGGAGCCTTTGAAGTGATTTAAGCAAGGACATGAGACAACCAGATCTTCCTTGCTTTTAGGAAGATGACTGTGGATGGTGGTGTAAAGAAAAGACTGGAGGAGGACAAGTTAGGAAGAGCACTCAAGAGTCAAAACAGAACTGGAGACTAAGAACATTTCTAAAATGCAGCTCTGATCTGGTCAGAATTCTGAGAAGCTCCCCTTAAGATAAAGTCTAACACCTTAGCCTGGCCCACAGGCCCCTTCCTCACTGGCCTCTGCTTTCCTCTGAGCTTGCCTTTGCCTCCTTCTTCCTCCATCACATGCAGTGGTCTAGCAATGGATGCTGAGCAGCTTGCCTAAATGCTGTGTTCTCTCACACTTTGAATATGCCCCTTACGCTGTTCCCCATTCCTATTCATTTGAATCTTTAGGGTTCAGCTAAATGTTGCTTCTTCCAGGAAGCCTTTCTTGACATGTTGGAGACAGGGTTATTGCTCTTCCTCTGGGCTCTCCGGTCCTATCTCTTTATGGCAAATAGATGGGGAAAAATGGAAACAGTGGCAGATTTTATTTTCTTGGGATCCAAAATCACTGTGTACAGTGACTGCAGCCGCAAAATTAAAAGACGTTTGCTCCTTCGATCGCGCAGAGTCGGACATGACTGAACGACTTCACTTTCACTTTTTATTTTCATGCATTGGAGTAGGAAATGGCAACCCACTCCAGTATTCTTGCCTGGAGAATCCCAGGGATGGGGGCCTGGTGGGCTGCCATCTATAGGGTCGAAAGGAGTTGGACATGACTAACATGACTTAGCAGCAGCAGCTCTTTGAAAGAAAAGCTATGACAAACCTAGACAGCACATTAAAAATCAGAGACATCACTTTACCAACAAAGGTCCATCTAGTCAAAGCTGTGGTTCTTCCAGTACAGATATGGAACTTTTTCACAACTTTAATGAGTATGGATGTGAGAGTTGGGCCATAAAGAAGGCTGAGCGCCAAAGAATTGATGCTTTTGAAATGTGGTGCTGGAGAAGACTCTTGAGAGTCCCTTGGACAGCAAGAAGATCCAACCAGTCAACCCTAAAGGAAATCAACCCTGAATATTCATTGGAAGGCCTGATGCTGAAGCTGAAGTCCCGATACTTTGGCCACCTGATTCGAAGAGCCAACTTATTGGAAAAGACCCCAATGCTGGGAAAGATTGAGGGCAAGAGAAGAAGGAGCTGACAGAATATGAGATGGTTGGATGGTATCACCAAGTCAATGGACATGAGTTTAAGCAAACTCCGGGAGATAGTGAAGGACAAGGAAGCCTGGTATGCTGCAGATCATGGGGTTGCAAAGAGTCAGACATGACTTAGCAACTGAACAGCAGTAACAAAATATAAACCAAGGGGGATGCATTCTGGAGAGACGCAAAAGCAAAAGGACCGATGCTGAGGCTCTGGAGACCGTCCAGATGACCATGGCTGAGGCAGGGCAGTGACTGTGGAGAAAAGTGGGCAAGTTTGATATATGGTTTAAAAGAGTTCAGCCCTGAGGATCTCCTGATGGTCTGTTGTCAACATGAGGAAAAGGATGGAAACAAAGATGATTCCCAGTTTCCTGCCTTTGTGAAGTGAATGTGTGATGGTGCCATTTACTGAGAAAGGGAAGACAGGAGAGAACGGGTTTGGGGAAATAGTAAGAGTTGCATTTTGGAGTTCTATATTTGTTCTGGAAATATTGACTGTCAGTATACTAAAATAACTGAATTCCACCTTAGACGATTATTTTTCCTATTTCTTCAGTCTCTCCTTGAGACACCTAATTAAAGATTCTATGTGTGCTTTCTGGATAGTGGTTATGTCTACAGTGCATTTCAGAGATCTGAGAATTTTATTACTATTTTAAAAAGCATGGCACATCTTGAATGTAGGTCATCATCAAACATGCTCAATCCCTTAATAAAATTCAGAGAGAAATCTAGTAGTTAATCATTTTGCCCTTCTTGATCACAGTCCAGCATATCAGCATGTTCAAGCTACAGCTTCGTTTCCCTGAAGTTAGCAGTTTTAACAAAATGGAAATAGTGGCGCTTGATTTTCTCTCTTCATGTTACTATCAATACCGTCCACATACAGGGCATATGTTGGGAGGGAGCTAATGCCGTATGCCATGAGTCTGTACACACCTCCCCGCTCTTTGGAGGAGCAGTGAAGAGACTGCTACTCACTGACCCCAGTCCCAGTGAGAGGGGCTCTGAGATATAGTCACTGGAGCTGGAGAACTGGTGCCTGACTCATACCTGGAATTTTAGCCAGGATCTGACTCTGGCCTGGAGAGAGAGACACTGACCAGTCACGTTGGCAGTAAGCCACTGAGGCCTGGTGAGTTGGTTTTGGCCTGTGCCCCAGAGTTGATCAGAGCGGGCGGCTGCCCAGAGGTGGGTTGGGCAGGACGGAGAGCCATCGCGGTCATCTTGGGTCCTGTCCAGTAGGGCTGCCTGGAGGGCGGAGAGACCTCAGCAGAAAGAGCAGTGACCGCCAGCAGTATGTGACCACAGCAGGGACCAGTGAGGAAGAGACAGACCCCCGTCCCTCACCTGTCCCTCACCCGCCCCTGTGAGCTCGTAGGAGGAAGCTTTGTTCTTTAAGTTGACCTCCAGAAGACAGAGGGAAAGAAAAGTAAAAGAGCGGCCAGAGCAAAAGCCAGGTGGGACAGCCCCTGGTGTGCGGGGGAAGCTCTGAGGTACTTGAGAATGACTGACTCGCCGTGGGGCAGGCAGCTGGAGGGACGGAGAGTCGGAGCTCTGGACACTTGGGCGAAGCACCTCTCACTCCTCGCGTCCGTACTCTCTCTCTGATCTCTGTGCTGTGCCTTTGAACCTTTGTACCTGTCTTCCAGTTCCCAGTTTTCTCTTCAACTGGAGTTAATCTGCTGCTTAAATCAACCAGTTACATTTAAATTTTCAGTTATTTTATTCTTCATTTTTAGAGGAGGGCATGCAACCCACTCCAGTATTCTTGCCTGGAGAATCCCATGGACAGAGGAGCCTGGTGGGCGACAGTCCATGGGGTCACAAGGAGTCAGACACGATTGAGCGACTGAGCACAGCATAGCACGGTAGTCTATTTGGATCTTTGTCAGATCTACTTGGTTTATTTAAGCCATGTCCTGTGACATGTGGGATGGGGGATCTTAGTTCCTCACCAAGGGATTGAACCTGCGCCCCCTGCATTGGAAGCGCAAAATCTTAACCACTGGACCAACAGGAAAGTCCTTTGTTTCTATTTCTATAATTTCTTATTTCTTGCTCATGTTTTCAAGCTTTTATTTCTTTATAGAAATTAAACATATCTGTGGTCACTTTATGTCCTGTATGTTATAATTCCAATGAATTAACAATGTCTGAAGGCTTTGCTGGTCTAATTTTGCTGACTTTTGTATTTTTAAGCATAATGTACAGTACATGATCCATCCTCAATATATTTATTGCAAAAATGAATGAATGAAAACATGTGAAATAAAAACAGCAAAGAAACAATAGATAAATTATAGTGTTGTAAATCATATTATTAAAATGTAAGCTGTGGAGGAAATAGGTGAAGGAGATTAAGAGCTACAAACCTCCAGTTATAAGTAAGCTATGGGGCTGTAGCATACAGCATAAGGACTATGTCAATAATATTGTAATAACTTTACATGGAGACAGATGGTTACGAGACTGGTCATGGTGATCATTTCATAATGTATGCCAATGTCAAAGCACCACGTAGACACTTGAAGCTCACATAATATTGTACATCAATTATATTTCAATTAAAATGCATATATAGATGCATAAGCAGAAAGCTGTAAAAACAAGGACCATCTCCCTCTGCCAAAAGAAGAGAAACAGTACCTAGCATCTTAGGTATTCTGTAAGGTATTTTCCAAAGGGACATATATAATTTGTGAAGTTTTAGTAGGTGAGAGGTTTTCATGTGTGCTTATTTTGAGTAACTCATGCATCATGAGAAATAGCAGTTGCTTTTGAATTCATAATTTAAATTATATTTAAAGGTTTGTTGCAGTATTTCAAACTTAGGCATGATTTTTACTCAGTGTTAAGGTAAAAAATAGTTTGTCACTGGTCTGTCCATCTATGGGGAAAATGTTTGACAACTGTAGTTCTTCAACGTCACCTTTCCACAGCACACCAGCTCCCGTGTTCTCAAATACAAGAACCAGTGCTCACAGAGTCTTGCCTTATGCTTTGTGGTCTGCGAATGCAGAAATTTCTGGGGGGAAGGGAGAATACCTGGTGTGTTCAGGTCCCTATCTGCTTCTAGACAGGGCCATGGCAGCAAGTCCCTCATGATGCCACTTCTTTAGACTGTTCCAGAATAACAGTACCTGTTTACTACATTTGTTTACTGTGAGCCAGGTACCATTTCAAACATTGCATATGTTTAAGTCACATCAGAATTAGACCACTGGTCAAGTTCTGCCTAATATTTTTACTCTCCTGGAGTCACATGCAGGGTTTATTGTGATTATACGGATTGGTTGGATGGTCACAAACACTTGCGCCTTCAGGCACCTGCCCGTTGCAGTCAGCCTGGAGTATGCTCTGTAGCACATGGAGACCTTGGCCTGCATTAGACTGGATCCACTTAAACTCTAGCCTAAAAGACACAAAATGTTGCTAAAGGTAATGATCACCAGCTTCCTGAAGATATTTAGAGCTTCAGTTTGATAATAATAATCTGTTAAGGGGAGCTAGGATTTCTGTTATTGGTGAGACCATAACTATGGTGTAAAATTTAATAATAAGCATCCAGTACCTATTTTATTGGGTTGGCCAAAAAGTTTATTCAGGCTTTTCCATGATATGTTACAGGAAAACCCTAACATACTTTCTGACCAACCCAATATAATCCAATCATTATGATCCATTTTCTTTTTTGGGAGGTAGGGTGAAATTAGCAACTCTTTATTGCTGTGTTCATTGAAAGGACTGATGCTAAAGCTGAAACTCCAATACTTTGGCCACCTCCTGCGAAGAGTTGACTCACTGGAAAAGACCCTGATGCTGGGAGGAACTGGGGGCAGGAGGAGAAGGGGACGACAGAGGATGAGATGGCTGGATGGCACGACCAACTGGGTGGACATGAGTTTGAGTGAACTCCGGGAGTTGGTGATGGACAGGGAGGCCTGGCGTGCTCCAGTTTATGGGGTTGCAAAGAGTTGGACACGACTGAGTGACTGAACTGAACTGAGCTGATGGCTGTGATCATCCTATCACTTCTCCTAGTGTTTCTATCAGTGACTGCACACTGGCCTTTAAGACCACTGTCGCTGAGTCCCCTTGCCAGAGGTGCTAATTTATTTGGTCTTGGTGTAACCTGACCAGGGGAGCTTTAAAAGCTCCCCTGGTGGTACAATCAACTTAGTAAAGTGTTGGGGAGGATTTATTCAAGTTGAACATACAGTAGCCTGGTTCTGTGAGTTCACAACAAACACTGACACCTTCCCTCCTGAATCCCTCCTCCTGGGAAACGGACTCAAGTTCCCATGATCTCTGGTCACAACATCACCGCCAGCCGATCAACACATAACCTTGTTTTATGTGTGTTCCTGTCTCAAGACACTTTATACAGTTGCTTCATTAGCACTGAACTCACAGCTCACGCACAACATTACAATCCATTTTCATGGCCTGAAAGTCTCAGCTGTCCCACTTGGTGATTTTTAAAGAAAAGCACCTTTAAATGTGTCCATATCTCTATTTCTCTATGCAAAGCTAAGCCATTACCTCAAATGTATATCAAAAGAAGTAGTAAATATACTTGGCATATTTCATAACTATAATTCCAAATATATTTCCTTATTTGGATATAATATATATACTACAGTTAAGTATGATGATATATGATAAAAAATTCTCAGACTCTACAACTGTGTGTATATACATCCCCCCTACACACACACATACATACATACACACACTTAACATAGAGCGTAGGGAGAGTATAGCTATGCTACCTTATAATGATTATTTGGGGCTTTATATAAATATTGTAAGGTAAATATATTAAGATTTTCATGTCAAACATGTTATTTAACTTTCACATTAAATATCCATTTAAAATTAATAGCTTGTCTAAACGAATATATTAATGAGCAATTCAAATCACCCCTCTATGTTAATAATTTATAACTGTGGCCTCTTAGCAAAATGGCCTTATTATCTTCAGGTCCTATTTTCTCTGATTAACATAATTAGTAAAGAAGAAGCTCCTTTAGTTACACAGTTTTAAACTACAGAAAGACATGGTGTGGCATCCATCTTTTGTAATGCTTGCCAGCTCTCTGCTTTGTAGCTATAATTAGATACTGTGTATCAGACCAACAGGAGAATTGATCACAGCATAGCACTATTGGAATATAGCACCCATTATTAGATCCTCAGTATAATAGGATCCTCAGTATAATAATTAGATCCTATGTAAAATAATTTGCAATGATTATAGTACCTGAAACAAGGCAGTGGAATTATTGAAAATTGTAAAAGAGCTACCAGTATGGGAATGTTCCTGTCTGTAGGCAAAGTTTCCCAACTCAGAATTAAATATGATGTTCTCTTTTAAAAATGATTTCATCATTGTCTCTGAACCAGCAAAAACATTTTCCAGGACCTTCGGCAGCATAGCTATTTCTCTTTTCTCCTTAGGCTCAAAGCAAGGAGTTGTGTTGTTGGCTGTCTTTTTTTCTTCCCTTGCTTCAGGCATTTTGGTGATAGTCTGTATTCAAATTTGCTGTCTGATGTCCTACATAGGGAATAAGCTTCTTCCTAAAGATAACTATCAAGAATATCCAAACCAGTTTTAATATGACTGACATTTCAAGGTCTTATTTTGCATTAATCAAGTATTTTAGCAGGTGTAAAGCACTGTTACAATAAAGAAACTGAGTACAGTCTCATAATTTAATTCTAGACTTCCCATCCAGGAGTCTGCTGGATAGATACTTGAGAATAAAGCTTTTTGACATTCAAGTTTAAATGGAAAGAAAATGAGAAACCAGATAAAGCAAGCCAGCCAAATTAATTCACTCTGTATTCCTCTCTGCCTTTTCAGTGGAACTCACAGAAATTCTCTCCCAGAGAAATTTGGGAATCCCTCATGAAACAATCCCTTTAGTGTTTTAGTGTTTACAGAATATCCACTTTTGTGCTTTGTGTTCGAGCATAAAAAGACAAACCTTTTGCTGTTCTCCATCAAACCTCCACAGGTTCTCCTGGGCTTCTGAAAATTTTCCATAAATGCTATTCTTTCTTCATATGAATTGAAGAAAAAAATCTACCCTACCCATGCCCCTTGCTGGGGGAAGACAAACAGGCACAGATACATAGGCCAACTGTGTCCTTAACTCCGTCCCCCTCTGCAGGGTCCCATCCCTGAAGGCAGCCCCAGGGACAAGTGTCCTGATCCCAAAGCTCCGGTCACTTCAGTTATGTACCATTACAACAATCGTTGGTCAAGAAGGACTTGGTGCAGCTGGTTCTCATCATTCCTTCTCATATTCCCCTAAAAAGAGCATTGACTTAGAGATGAAGAGTTTGGGGTTCTGGTCCTACTTCTGCCCTTGAATCATTTTGTGAGCCTGACAAGTTACCTGACCTCTAGAAATTTCAGGTTCTCCTGTGTATCACAAAAGGACTGAATTAGAATGTCTTTTAAGACATCTCTTGTCCTCTACTCATGTTCCTTTTAACAACTGGATCATCCAGATAAAGATTTCTTGAACAAACATTTATCAAGTGAGTGTTAGGAACTCTGCCAGTCACTTATGGATTGAACAAGTTGAACACGATATGTGCCATGAGTGGGTATGCAAACTCTAGGGGGTGCCAGACCTGTCAACAAGCTCTAACGAGGTGTCAACAGCAAGGTTTGTTCATTGCTGACATCAGAGCTTAGTGCCTGCCACATACTAATACTTAATAAATATTTGTCAAATGAATGAATAATATTTGAAATATGATGTGTGTGCATGCTTAGTCGTGTCCAACTCTTCATGACCCCATGGGCTGTAAATATTTGATAAGTGAAAACAATATTCTCATTGTATCATGCAGAACAAAGAAAATAGGGATTCATTTTAACTTGGAGGATATATAAAGGATTTCACCAAGGAGGCAGTATTTGAATTGAGTGTAGAAGAGTGGAAAGGTTTTTGATAGAGGAGAAGGGTAAGGATGAGGATGTTCTAGACTGAAGGAGGAGCACAGAGAGACATGAAACCAGAGACATGAAAGTGTCTGTCCACCTGATGGCCATCAGCCTGGCAGCTGCAGTCAGGTATAAAGCAGGAGGAGCATTTCAGAAGGAAAGCGTGGGCAAAGACTTGGTCCCGGAAAGCAACATGGTGAGTGTGAAGAACTAGGAGAGGTTAAGCAGAATCGTACAGTCTTGGGAGAATACGCTGCAGTTCACAGAGTCACAAAGGCTTGGACACAACTTGGCAACTGAACAGCAACAACAGTACAAAATGAGACAAGAGAGGTAAATGGGGGCTGACTTATAAAGAGTCTTGTAAAGCCTGTTAAGTAGTTTGAGGACGTACTGGAAAGAAGTGACATGACCAGGTTTTCTGTTTGGAAAGGCCACTCTGGCTGTGCCGTGCAGAATGAACTGAGAGAACAGGCGGGGAGACCTCTTAGAGGCGGTAGTAGCGACTGTGCTCCAGCCTGCATGACTGGGAAGTTAATGGTCATATTAATAGAGGTGAAACAAGCACCCAGGGGTGAGGAGGCTGGAGGGTAGCAAGACCGCCGTGTACAGAGAGATGGGTATGTACTGGGGGCTAGAACTCAGCAGAAGTCAGAGCTGAGAATTAAAATGTGGGAATTACTTGCATACAGGTGATGGATCTCATCCTCCTTTAAGAGCGGTAGTAGGTGACATCACCCTGGGATATAGTAGAGGCAGAAGAGAAAGGGGCCAAGGATCGACTCTCTGCATTTTAGAGGAAACAGAGCCAGGGAAGAATATTGAAAAGATTGCTTAGTGAGATGAAGGAATGCCAGCAGAGTTCACTTGAAGCATCCACAGAGGAATGAGTTTCAAGGAGTGTCTTGAGATTTCAGTTTCTTTCTTTAGATTCAGATGGAGTAGTAGTATGAATATTGCCATCAGAAAGTCACTGTCGTTCTGAATTATCTTAGTTTACATGTTGCTGAATTTCAAGATGATTTCTTTATTTATAGAAATATTTCTCCTAAGAAAAGTGAAAGTCAGTGGAAAAATATTTGAAATTCACTTCTTAGCCATGGTTTTATGTAAATATGGTACACACATGCCCTGTGGGATACCATTGACCTCATATTTTACTAAGAGTATATTAATTTTTTAAACAGAACCTTTATCCACTAGATATAACATGATCATATGCAAACCTGGAATATTTTAGATGTTATTTTTATCTACCAATCTTATGTTTCCTTTAATCACTGTTAAGGAGTTAAACTATATTCAATAAAAAAAAAAAAAGCCATTACCTTTTTTATCCTTGTGCTTCAGTTTGTCCTTCCACTCAGCAAGCGTTTATCAAACACGTCCTATGGGAATGGCACCGTTGGGTACTGGGGTACAAAGGAAACTCCTAGTAAGGTCTCCTCAACTAACTTGTTTTCAGGTAGGCGGCCAGACTTGTTTTAATAGTTAATGAGATGACGTGTTACAACTGCTCACAGGGCTCCTAACAAGATACTACCGTAAGATAAACAATAATAGGATAGAGTGAGAAAAGACAGGATCAGGGCAAGCTTTGTAGAGAAGGTGAGAGTTGAACTGAGTTTTTAAGTATGAAAATGTCAGGAGATGAGAGAGCTGGGGGCGGGAAACGGAATTCCTGGTAGAGGTAATGGTTTAGGTTTCTTGAACTGTCTGATGCTGTGGTGAACCAGCAGCCCTTTTGCCCAAGTTAGCCTCCAACTGTGGATGAAATGGGAAAGAGGGTTAGAGGCAAAGAAGATTTGCTTTTCAGTATAATAACGCATAGCCTGAGAGTGATGGAGACGCACGGCTCGCTGCTCACTGCGAGGTGCGCTGCGGTGAACACTGGCGTGTAAACACAGCAACTCACACAGTTCCCATCGCCTCCTTTCTTCGGAGGAGCTCAAATGAGACAGTCTTCCTTTTGCCCTCGCAGTTTTCTTTCTTTCCATATACTATTTCATGTGAAACTATTCGAGAGCAAGCCCCTAGCACTGGCAGTGTTGATAACAATTTACATCTAGAAACTTGGGCCAGGCTCATAATTCATATTCAGTAGATAAATTTCAATTCCTCTCCATTCTCTCAATCCCTTTGATTTGTAGTAAGTATTACTTGTCTGTTATATTCCAGGTACTTTTCCCATTATATCCTAGGTCTTTGATGATATTAATGAATAAAAAGGACAAAGATCCCTGACCCAGTGGAACATACATTTTAGTAGTCGTCACAACGATTCTGGAAAAATTGCTTCTTTTCTCCCACTGAGTTATTAAAATTAGGTTGCTATCTAAGAGAGTGGTATTCTTTCATGGGCCCTGGATAGACACTGGGGCGAGAAGACATTTTTTATTTTGGGGCAAAAGACTTTTTTGTAGCTGGGGGTTCTGTGAGGATAGACCGTATGAGGTGGCATGTTTTCTCTAGTTTATCTTGTAAGAGATGAAAGTTTGAAGGAACTAAAAATAGAGTGGTTTCAGAGATGGATAAGTGGGTGAAGGGAGAAATATTTAAAGACAAGTTATTTGAAGCTTGCCTGGCCTTGGCTTCAGTGAGGAGAGAGAGGGAGAGAGAAGACAGCCACAGAATGACTAGTCATCACTTATGCTTGGGTATACTTTAAATAGACAGAATAGAAACAGTGAAAAAGTAGGAACGACTAAACAGCAGAGAATTCTGTTATGGCATAAAATATCCATTTATTAAAAATGCAATAAATTTGACATAGAGTACTTCTCATTTTATTATTTTTATAGCTCTTTCGTTTGTTATTTTACAGATACTGTGCCTGTTCCCTCAGAAAAAAGCCCGTGTCTGCAGACAAATGAGAGTCTGGACAAGAACTTGGACGGTACCATTACAAAGACCGTCACAGGAAATCCGTCGCAAATGCCTTCAGGAAAGCAGCCAGCTGCAAGAAGCTGTGACACACTGACGACTTCCCCAGCACACTGGCCGCCTAGTCAAGAGGAGCTCACTGGCCCTCGTATAAGGACATCAAAGTTGGATTCCACTTTCCGTAACCAGGCCTCCGTGGAGACGCTGTATGTATCTCCCTCATTCACAACATTTGACCCAGTGAAAGAGACTGTAATCAGTAAGGGTCGTCAGAAAGAAACACGGTCCGGCCTGGTTCCGATGGAGGATGAAAACCTCCAGACCTTAGCCACATGGGGTGAGTCTACAAGAAACCCCTCTTGTGAAGTACTCTTCTTTTACTTTTCTCTGCTTTCTGTCTCCTGGCTTGTTGCCTTCTCTTATTCTCCACCCAGTGGTATGAAGAGAGGTACTTCTGAGTTGGGAAAGTGCCCCTTTTAAAAAGGGCTAATAGCAGATCATCCTCATGGCTACAGGTGCTTGAGTGAACCTCATGTTCTGAGCAATTTTGATACAGAACAAATTAGAAAGAACTAGCATTAAATAAAACTTCCTGTCCAACATTTAGGTTACTTATTTAAAAATTATATGAGAGAAAGTGATTAGTGTGTATATTGGTGTGTGTGTTTTCCCTTTTTTAAAAGAGCTCTGTACTGATTACAAAAAAGGGGCAGGGGGAGTAGAGAATCGCTTCCCTCTTCTGTCTTACAAAACATTGAGAGGGCTGCAGTGTTGTTTAGACTGGCTGATAAAGGATAAGGCCAGTTGAGATCCCAGGTCATTGGCTGTCAGCTGTTAAATCCGTTTCATAATTTATACTTTCTTCTGTAGAGTTAATTAGTAAAAGAATAACCCATTTGCTCTTACATACCCCTGGTGGCTCAGATGGTAAAGAACCTTAGTGCAATGAAAGAGACCCGGGTTCAGTCCCTGGGTTGGGAAGATTCCCTGGAGAACAGAATGGCTACCCATTCCAGTATTCTTACATGGAGAATTCCATGGACAGAGGAGCCTGGCCAGCTACCGTCCACAGGGTCTCAAAGAGTCGGACATGACTGAGTGACTAACACTTTCACTTTTTTTTGCATTTCAAAGACTAGGTAGTTTATTGATTCTCATGTGGCTCAGAGGTTAAAGCATCTGCCTGCAATGCAGGAGACCCGGGTTCGATCCCTGGGCCAGGAAGATCCCCTGGAGAAGGAAATGGCAACCCACTCCAGTATTCTTGCCTAGAGAATCCCATGGGTGGAGGAGCCTGGTGGGCTACAGTTCATGGGGTCACAAAGAGTCAGACATGACTGAGCAACTTCACTTCAACTCATAAATATAATTTTTAAATATGAACTTTTAAAATATAAATCCTTTAAAAGACCTCAAATTCAGGTCCGAAGTACAATATAAATACAAACAATGGAAGCCAAAATTGTTTGACGTTAAAGAAACTTACCTTAATGCTAGTAAGGTCAGTGACTAGTAAGAGATTCTTTTTACTGCTCTTCCCAGAATTGTTTTTATCATTGAGTACCTAAAAATAAAACTAATTCTTAGTTTTGTCACAAAATTAACTTTTCTGCTGAGACTACTGATGGAGAAACCAGTTAGTACTGGTTATGATAGCCAGTGCATGTTAGGATTAGCTCATGCGCCTGCTGTCCCCTGGGAAGCTGTTACTTTGGTTCATTTCTTCCGCAAATACCACAAAAAGAAAATTGAGAATACTTTTGGTCATAGCTTATATATCAAGTATATTTAATTATGAAAAATTACGAGAAGTTCCTCTAAAACCAGTTAGCAAGGAAGACTTTTCCTCCTACTTACAATGAAGTAGATAGCATTAGTCTAATCCTCCACCAACAATATTGGCTAAAGCTGGAAAACTATTGGAAATCATTATAAAACAGCCAAGGTAGAAAACACCTGAGGGCTCCTAGGGGAAAGGATTGTGATACTGTGATGCAGTAAGTAATGTATATTTGGTCTTCACCTCTGGTTCCTAGCACGGAACTTCTGAAACCCTTGTCATTTTCCTGAGTGATAGGAGAGAAAGAGGCATTTTCTGTTATTCATCATAAACAGAATATGTTTATGTTTCAACTCTATCCCCGACCTCTGGGGAGAGGAGAAGGAATGGCCAATGATTTGATCAATCATTGGGGGACTTCCTGGTGGTCCAGTGGGTAAGACTCCATGCTCAGGGAACTATTAATAAGATCCCACATATCCCAGCTAAGCCCACATGTGCAGCTACTGAACCCACATGCTCCAGAAGCCCACACCACGGTTAGAGAAGCCCGCATGCTCTGACGAAGACCCAGAGCAGCCAAAACAAGTAATAGATGCTTTTCAAAAAAGAGCAAGCAGGTGACAGTGATGGATAGCTTAAAAAGTCAGGGGCCGATCATTTGATGGTCACGCCTATGTGATGGAACCTCTGTAAAAACCCTAGACCATGAGGTTGAGAGGGCTTCTAGGTGGGTGAGCACGTGAACGTTCTGGGAGGACGACCGCCCAGAGAAGGCACGGCAGCTCTGTGTCCCTTCCCCATACCTTGCCCCGTGCATTTCTCCCATTTGGTTGTTCCTTTATAATGAACCAGTCGTAGTTAAGAAAAGCAAGGTCCTGGGTTTTGTGAGCCATTCTAGCAAATTATCAAACCCAAAGAGGGGACCGTGTGATTCTTCAATTTATAGCCAGCACATCAGAAATAGAGGCCTGGACCTGCAGCTGGCATCTGAGTAGTGTCTCAGTTTTCTCCCCCTTGCCTGTTTGCCTGTTAGTAGAGCAGGGTGATAGAAGCCAAGGAAACACGAGAGGCCTGTGCTTTCTGCTATCTCCCTGAGCTTGGGAGGTCGGGTTGGAGTCTGGGGCTTCCAAGGTGTCAGGGACTTCAGTTCAGTTCAATTCAGTTGCTCAGTCATGTCCAACTCTTTGCGACCCCATGAATCGCAGCACGCCAGGCCTCCCTGTCCATCACCAACTCCTGGGGTTCACTCAGACTCACCTCCACCGAGTCCATGGTGCCATCCAGCCATCTCATCCTCGGTCATCCCCTTCTCCTCCTGCCCCCAATCCTTTTTTTTTTTTTTTCTAGTGCATATCAACATTCTCCAGGATAAATCACATACAGGGCCACAAAACAAAACTCAGTATGTTTAAAACATTGAAATCATCAAACATCTATTCTGATCACAGAAATATGAGACTAGAAATCAACTACAATTTAAAAAAAATACCTGCAAAACCCACAAAGACTAATATGCTACTTAACTTGAAGAAATCAAAGATGAAAAATACAAAAACTAGGGACAAATAAAAATGAAAACAGGTGATGGAACAAGATGGCAGAGGATTAGGTGAATGTGGAGTACATCTCTCCACAGATAAATCAAGAATGCACCTTCAGACACAGAAGTGCATGCAAAACACCAGCTGAGAGCATACAGGAGTACATAACAAGTGGAAAAGAATATGTAGATCCATGAAAAACTCAGTGGGACGAAGGAACTGGGGGAAAAACAGGAGTGTTAGTAGGACTAAACCTGCCCTCAGTGGGTGTAGGAACTGAAGCAAGGGTCTACACCCCACATTGGGCAATTGTCTGAGTCAGAGGAGAAACGTTTAAGGCTGAGAGTGAAACAGCTAATCTGTGGTAGCCTAAATGGAATGAGAATCAGACAGTCCTTGCTGCAGCCATACATGTCCCGGACAGGAAGGCTGATACCTTGGAAGGTGCAGCAGCTGGGAGCTGGAGTTTAGGGACTGTGGAGCAATCCCAGGGCGAGAGCTGCTGCTGACTGCAGAGAGACAGATTGAGAAGATCATGGTGGGAAATGCCTGTGGAGGAAAGCTGGCCATCCATGAAAGCACGGCAACATTGCAGAGTCATGTCTAGACGGTGGAGCCATCACCATAGCCTCTCCCTCCCTATTTGCCAGCATCTGCAGTTGAACACGGAGAAGGCAATGGCACTCCACTTCAGTACTCTTGCCTGGAAAATCCCATGGACGAAGGAGCCTGGTGGGCTGCAGTCCATGAGGATGCTAAGAGTCGCACACGACTGAGCGACTTCACTTTCACTTTTCACTTTCATGCATTGGAGAAGGAAATGGCAACCCACTTCAGTGTTCTTGCCTGGAGAATCCCAGGGACGGTGGAACCTGGTGGGCTGCTGTCTATGGGGTCGCACAGAGTCGGACACGACTGAAGCAACTTAGCAGCAGCAGCAATTGAACAATAGAGAGGCTGGCCCATCAAACATCTAATGCACTACAGAGTAGGACCCCACCCAGGGTGCCCCTTAAATGCCTGATGCACCAGTTTACAGAATAGGATCCAAGCCAGGGCGGGGTTGGGGGGCCTTTATGTGCTTGACACACCAAACAACAGAGAAGGACCCCAAACAAGGGATCCCTCTAAGTGCCTGAACAAGCAGAGCTATGGCTGATCCCAAACCTTCCCACCAGGTGTACAAGCTTCAGATTAAATCCACACAATCAACTAGGCTGGCCAAAGAGGCCTTTTGATTGTCAGCTACAAGAGGCTTGGAAAAAAGACGCTGATAGGGCCATAACTCCTCTGGCTGGGGCAGTCCATGTCCCTGCATACTTGGTGCCGCCAGAGTCTCTGTAAGCCAAGCAGCTGTGCCACCTTTACGCTCAACTGTCACTAGGGCTGAGCTCTCACAAACGAAAAAACTTGCATCTATGATGCTAAGGCTGAAACTCCAGTACTTTGGCCACCTCATGCAAAGAGTTAACTCATTGATAAAGACTCTGATGCTGGGAGGGATTGGGGGCAGGAAAAGGGGATGATAGGATGAGATGGTTGGATGGCATCACTGACTCAATAGACGTTGAGTCTGAATGAATTCTGGGAGTTGGTGATGGACAGGGAGGCCTGGCATGCTGCGATTCATGAGGTCACAGAGAGTCAGACACGACTGAGTGACTGAACTGAATTAATGCACACAGGGTTGCTTCGGTCATGTTCAGCTCTTTGTGAGCCTGTAGACTGTGGCCTGCCAGGCTATTCTGTCAGGGACGGGGGGTTCTCCAGGCAAGAATACTGGAGCATATTGGCAAATAATGCTTGCCATACCCTTCTGAAGCACTATGTTTTCTGCTACCGTAGCCACCAACTGCCTTGTGTGCCTGTTGCTGACAGAACCCCTGAGACCCAAGCAGCTACACCACCTCCACATCTGACCCTCACAAGGGCAAACCCAAGGTCTCCAGGGCAACCTCAGGATCAAACCCCAGTGGATGACCCACATGTAGAAGTGAAAATAAAACCACAATTGAAACTGAGCCAGTGTGGCTAAGAAAAAGACCCAAAACCTTCCCACCAGCTGTACAAACTGCAGATTAAATATGTACAATCAACTAAGCAGACTCTGTCATCTACGGAATATATAAAAGATCATTGAAAGCTCCCACAAAAGAAATCACACTAGTTCTGATAGCTGTGGACATTGGAGGCAAGAACATATAGGAGTAGGACCAGATTAGAATCTGAGCTGCCCCCATAGCAGGTCCAGAGATGGACACAGTGTTGGAGCTTATCCTAGGGAGGTGAGGTGGACTGGCTCCCAGCGAGGGAAAGGACTCTGACAACAGTGACTAAAGAAAAATATTTATTATTCTTTTGTTTTGACTTGTTCTGTAGATTTATTTTATTTTATTTTTTCCTTGTAGTTGTTGATCTTATTCGCACTATGAAATCCAATTAAGCTTTTAACTTTTTGTTTTTTGTTGTTTTTTCTTTTTTCTTTTTTTTTCCCCTCAGTCATAATTTCTATGTTGTTATAAACTTATACCTCAATGTTAGGCTTCTGAAGTTCTGTGGAATTTTCCTTTTTTTCTTTTCTTTTAATTTTTAAACCTATTATTATTTTTTCTACATGTATTCCTTTGTTTGCTTTTCCTACTGTTCTTTTCTCCTTGCAGTTACTCTTTAACATATATAAATCTTCTTTATCTGCCTCTATTTAACACTGCATATCTATTCTTTCTTTCTTTCTTCCTTTCTCTTCTTTCCTTTCAACATATTTGTTAGTTTTAATTCCACTGCTTTATTCCCCAGTTGGCACCTTGCTTTAGTTTTGTTTTCCAGTTAGTGCTTTAGTTGCTTTATTCTGGTAGATACAATTTTTGGTTCATTTTATTCACTGGTCAATAAACTGTACTTCACATTTGTTGGATTGTTTTGATTTTGCTTATGGGTGTATATGTATATGTATATGCAGTAACACTTTTTATTGTTGTTATCAATTTCTGCCTCTACTTTGGGCTTTTGCATTTCTATGGAGATTTCCTTTTTTTTTTTTAAACCATTTTTCTTTCTTCTGATTTTTCTTTTCACTTTTTTATAATTTTAATTTTTAATTCTTTAAACATATTTTTTCTACATTTATTTCTTTGTTCCCTTTCCTATTGTTCTTTCCCCTTGCTGTTAATCCTTAATGTATATAAATCTTTAATGTATATAAATCTTCTTCATCTACCTCTATTTAACTTAGCATACCTATTCTTTTTCTTTTTTCTTTCTTTACTTCCCTCTCAACATATTTGTTAGTTTTGTTTCATTGGTTTATTCCCCATTTGGTACCCTGCTTTAGTTTTATGTTTCAGTTTGTGCTTTAGTTAGTTTTGTTCTTAACTGATAAATATAAGTGCATATTTCCTTGTTCACCATGTCAATATACTGTACTTTTTTTTTTTTGGACTGTTTTGACATTGATAATGAGTGTATATGTATATGTATGTATTTCATTATTTTAATATTTGCCTGATTTTTTAACTGCCATTTGTCTGGGGTTCAACTTTGGTTCCTTATTTTGTATATTTGTTTTAATCTCACTTAATGCCATAACAAACCACTTGTGAAATCTTTTCTGACCAGAGATCAAGCCCTACGCTTCTGGAGTCAGAACACTGACTCAAAGACCCCAGGCTACCAGAGAACTAACCCTAGGGAGTATCAAATAGTGAGAACTCACACACACAAAAAAAACACTTGAATATAAGACACAGCTTCAACCAACCACTAGTAGCACCCTATACAGGACACCTCATCTAAACAACAAACAAAACAAACATACAAACAAAATCAGCAGACAGAATTACCACCTCACTCAGCCTTGTCCATCAGAAGAAAAACAAACAAACAAAAGAAGCTCAGCATAAATGTCACCCTAAAGGAAGCTTACAGAAATCATTGGAGCAACCTTCAGAGGGCAGAAACCAAAAGGAAGAATTCAACCTTCTTCAAATAAAGAATTCAACTTTCCTGGAAGCATGTGAAAAGGAGATGTCAAACACAATAAGTATTTTTTTAAAAAATAATTAAAAAGCAGAGAAATACTACACAAATGAAGGAACAAACTAGAAACAGAAGTCCAAATAAATGAAGAAGAAATAGGCAGACTACCTGAAAAAGATTTCAGAATAATGACAGTAAAGATGATCAAAAGCCTTGAAAAGAAAATGGAGAAAAGGCAAGAATCAATTTAAAAAGACCTAGAAGAATTAAACAATAAACATAAAGAGACAAACACAGTTACTAAAATTAAAAATACCCTAGAAGGAATCAATAGCACAACACCTGAAGCAGAAGAAGGAATCAGTGAACTGGAAGATAAAATGGTGGACAAGACTTATGAAGAGCAGAATAAAGTAAAAGGAATAAAAATAACTGAGGACAGTCTCAAAGAACTCTGGGTCAATATCAAATGCACCAACATTAGAATTACAGGTGTCCCAAAAGAAGAGTAAAGAAAGGGTATGAGAAAACTTTTGAAGAATTTATAGTTGAAAATCTCACCAACATGGAAAAGGAAATAGTCAATCAAGTCCAAGAGGTACAAAGTGTTCCATACAGGATGAACCCAAGGATAAACATGCCAAGACATAAACTAATCCAATTAGCAAAGATTAAACACAAAGAAAACATTAAAATCAGCAAGGGAGAAACAACAAGTATCATAAAGGGAAACCCTATATGCTTAAGAGCTAATCTTTCAGCAGAAAATCTGTATACCAGAAGGGAATGGCAGGATATATTGAAAGTACTGAAAGGAAAAAATCTCCAATTAAGATTACTGTACCCAGCAAAGATCTCATTCAAAACTGATGGAGAAATAAAAAAGTTTTTCAGACAAACAAAAGTTAAGCGAATTCAGTATCATCAAACCAGCTTTACAGCAAATGTATTTCTTGACTATAGAAGTCTGTTTAACAAGAGAAGAAATAGATCTACAAAATCAACCCCAATTAAGAAAATGGCAATATATATCAATAATTACTTTAAATGTAAACGGATTAAATGCTCCAACCAGCAAACACAGACTGATTGAATGGATTATAAAAAAAGACCCTATATATGCTGTCTACAAGAAACCCACTTCAGACCTAAAGTCACATAAAGATTGAAACTGAGAGGATGGAAAAATATGTTCAATGCAAACAGGAAGCAAAAGAAAGCTAGAATAGCGATCCTCATATCAGACAAAATAGACCTTAACATAAAAAGTATTACAAGAGATAGGGAAGAACATTAAATAATGATCAAGGGATCAATCCAAGAGGAAGATATAACAATTGTGAATACCTATGCACCCAACATAGGAGCACCTCAATACATAAGACAAATACCAACAGACATAAAAGGAGAAATTGACAGTAACACAATAATAGTAGGAGACTTTAACACCCCACTCACACCAAAGGACAGTTCATCAAAACAAAATTAATAAGGAAACAAGTATTAAATGATACATTAAATGAGATGGATTTCATTGATATCTTCAGGACACTCTATCCAAATACAGAAGAATACACCTTCTTCTCAAGTGAACATGGAACATTCACTAGGATAGACCACACCTTGGGTCAAAAATCAAACCTCAGTAAATTTAAGAAAATTAAAATAATATCATTCATCTTCTCTGACCACAATGCTGTGAAATTAGATATCAATTACAAGAAAAAAATAGTAAGAAAGACAAACACATGGAGATAAAACAACACGTTCCTAAATAACCAACAGCTTAGTGAAAAAATCAAAAGGAAAATATAAAAAACATTTCAAAGAAAAAAATGACAATGAAAACACAAATCAAAACATATAAGATGCAGCAAAAGCAATTCAAAGAGGGAAGTTTATAGCAATACAATCCTACCTTAGGAAACAAGAAAAATATCAAAGAGACAACCTAACTTTACACATAAAACAACTGGAAAAGGGACAAAAAAGGCCCAAGTGAGTTCAGTTTAGTTCAGTTGCTCAATCGTGTCCGACTGTTTGTGACCCCATAAACTGCAGCACGCCAGGCCTCCCTGCCGATCACCATCTCCTGGACTTCACTTAAACTCACGTCCATTGAGTCGGTGATACCATCCAGCCATCTCATCCTCTGTCTTTCCCTTCTCCTCTTGCCCTCAATCCCTCCTAGCATCACAGTCTTTTCCAATGAATCAACTCTTTGCATGAGGTGGCCAAAGTACTGGAGTTTCAGCTTTAGCATCAGTCCTTCCAAAAAACACTCAGGACTGATCTCCTTTAGAATAGACTGGTTGGATTTCCTTGCAGTCCAAGGGACTCTCAAGAATCTTCTCCAACACCTCAGTTCAAAAGCATTAATTCTTCAGCACTCAGGATTCTTCACAGTCCAACTCTCACATCCATTCATGACCATTGGTAAAACTATAGCCTTGACTAGGCGGACCTTTATTGCCAAAGTAATGTCTCTGCTTTTGAATATGCTGTCTAGGTTGGTCATAACTTTCCTTCCAAGGAGTAAGCAAGTAGAATAAAATAAATCATAAAGATCTGAACAGAAATAAATGAAAAAAAATAAAAGAAACAATAGTAAAGATTAATAAAACTAAAAGCTGGTCTTTGAGAAGATAAGCAAAATTGACAAACCTTTAGCCAGATGCATCAAGAAAAAAAAATCAAATGAACAAACTTAAAAATGAAATAGGAGAAGTAATAACAGATAATACATAAATACAAAGGATTATAAGAGACTACTATCAGCACCTATATGACAATAAAATAGATAACCTGGAAGAAATGGACATATTCTTAGAAAAGTTCAATCTTCCAAAACTGAAACAGAAAGAAACAGAAGTTATGAAAAACTCAATTACAAGCACTGAAATTGAAGCTGTGATGAAAAATCTCCCCAAAAACAAAGGTCTGGGACGAGATGGCTTTACAGGAGAATTCTATCAAATTTTAGAAAAGGGCTAATGCCTATCCTTCTAAAAGTCTTTTTAAAACATTGCAAAGGAATGAACTTTTTCAATCGCTTTCTTCAAGGCCACCACCACCCTGATACCAAATCAAAACAAAGACAACAGAAAAAAGGAAAACTACAGGCCAGTATCACTGATGAACATAGATGCAAAAATTCTCAACAAATTTTTAGCAAACAGAATTCAACAACACATCAAAAAGTTCATACACCATGATCAAGTTGGGTTTATTCCAGGGATGCAAGGATTCTTCAATATATGCAAATCAATCCATGTTATACATGATATTAACAAACTGAAAGATAAAAACCATATGATAATCTCAATAGACGCAGAAAAAGCCTTTGACAAAATTCAGCATCCATGTATGAGTAAAACACTTCGAAAATGGGCATAGAAGAAACCTACTGCAAAATAGTAAAGGCTATATATGATAAGCCTGAAGCAAACATTATTCTCAGTGGTAAAAAACTGAAAGCATTCCCCTTAAGAACAGGAACAAGACAAGGTTGTCCAATTTCAGCACTGTTATTCAACAGTTCTGGAAGTCCTAGCTACAGTAATCAGAGATGAAAAAGTAATAAAGGAATCCAGATCAGAAGATAATTAAGGCTCTCACTGTTTTCAGATGACATGATACTGTACATAGAAAACCCTAAAGATAATATCAGAAAATTACTAGAACTAATCTGTGATTTAAACAAAGTAGCAGGATACAAATATCAACACACAGAAATCACTTGCAGTTCTATATACTAACAATGAAAAATCAGATAAGTTAAGCAATCAATCACATTCACCACTGCAACAAAAAGGATTAAATATCTAGGAATAAACTAACCTAAGGAGACAAAAGAACTGTACACAAAAATTTGTAAGACACTAATAAAAGAGGTCAAAGATGACATAAACAGATGGAGAGAGATTCAATGTTCCTGGGCAAGAAGAATCAATATTTATTGTGAAAATGAATATACAACCAAGTACAATCTATAGATTCAACACAATCTCTATCAAATTACCAATGACTTTCATGGACTAGAACAATAACAACAACAAAAAAATCACAATACATATAGAAACACAAAAGACCCCAAATAGCTAAGACAGTCTTGAGGAAGAAGAATGGAGCTGAAGGAATTAACCTTCCTGACTTCAGATTATATTACAAAGCTATAGTCATCAAGACAGCATAGTACTGCACAAAAACAGAAATATAGACTACTGGAATGAACAGAAAGCCCCAAAGTAAACCCATGCACCTATGAGTACCTTATTTTTGACAAAGAAGGCAAGAATATACAGTGGTGTAAAGACAGCCTCTTCAATAAGTGGTGCTGGGAAACTGGAATGCTACATGTAAAATAATGAAATTAGAACAGTTCCTAATACCATACACAAAAATAAACTCAAAATGGATTAAAGTTGTGAATGTGAGACCACAAACTATAAAACTCTTAGAGGAAAACATAGGCAAAGCACTTGATGACATAAACCAAAACAAGATCCTCTATGACTCACCTCCTAGTGTAACAGAAATAAAAACAAAAGTAAACAATGGGACCTGATTAAACTTACAAGCTTTTGCATAGAAAAGGAAACTATAAGCATGGTGAAAAGACAGCTCTCAGAGCGGGAGAAAATAACAGCAAATTAAACAACTGACAAAGGATTAATTTCCAAAATATACATGTATGACCTGCTTAGCTCATACAACTCAATACCAGAAAAACGACCCAATCAAAAAGTGGGAAAGAGACCTAAACAGACATTTCTCCAAAGAAGACATACACGTGGATAACAAACACATTAAAAGATGCTCAACATCGCTCATTATTAGAGAAATACAAATTAAAAGCACAATGAGATCTCACCTCACATACTTTAAATTCAGTTCAGTTCAGTTCAGTCACTCAGTCCTGTCTGACTCTTTGCGACCCCAGGAATCACAGCATGCCAGGCCTCCCTGTTCATAACCAGCTCCCGGGGTTCACCCAGATTCACGTCCATCGAGTCAGTGATATCATCCAGCCATCTCATCCTCAGTCGTCCCCTTCTCCTCGTGCCCCAAATCCCTCCCAGCATCACAGTCTTTTCCAATGAGTCAACTCTTTGCATGAGGTGGCCCAAGTACTGGAGTTTCAGCTTTAGCATCAGTACTTCCAAAGAAATCCCAGGGCTAATCATCTTTAGAATAGACTGGTTGGATCTCCTTGCAGTCCAAGGGACTCTCAAGAGTCTTCTCCAACACCACAGTTCAAAAGCATCAATTCTTCGGCACTCAGCCTTCGTCACAGTCCAACTCTCTCATCCATATATAACAACTGGAAAAACCATAGCCTTGACCAGATGGACCTTAGTGGGCAAAGTAATGTCTCTGCTTTTAAATATGCTGCCTAGGTTGGTCTTAACTTTTCTTCCAAGGAGTAAGTGTCTTTTAATTTCATGGCTACATTCATCATCTGCAGCGATTTGGGGGCCTCCAAAACTAAAGTCTGACACTGTTTCCACTGTTTCCCTATCTATTTCCCATGAAGTGATGGGACCGGATGCCATGATCTTTATTTTCTGAATGTTGAGCTTTAAGCCAATTTTTTCACTCTCCTCTTTCACTTTCATCAAGAGGCGTTTTAGTTCCTCTTCACTTTCTGCCATAAGGGTGACGACATCTGCATATCTGAGCGTATTGACATGTCTCCTAGCAATCTTGATTCCAGCTTGTGTTTCTTCCAGTCCAGCATTTCTCATGATGTACTCTGCATATAAGTTAAATAAGCAGGGTGACAATATACAGCCTTGACGTACTCCTTTTCCTAATTTGGAACCAGTCTGTTGTTCCATGTCCAGTTCTAATTGTTGCTTCCTGACCTGCATACAAATTTCTCAAGAGGTGAGTCTGGTTGTCTGGTATTCCCATCTCTTGAAGAATTTTCCACAGTTTATTGTAATCCACATAGTCAAAGCTTTGGCATAGTCAATAAAGCAGAAATAGATGTTTTTTTTTTTTT
>SJYC01050836.1:0-13044 GCA_006408675.1 Madoqua kirkii | reverse complement strand
TGTTCCATGTCCAGTTCTAACTGTTGCTTCCTGACCTGCATGTAAGTTTCTTAAGAGGCAGGTCAGGTTGTCTGGTATTCCCATCTCTTTCAGAATTTTCTAGTTTGTTGTGATCCACACAGTCAAAGGCTTTGGCATAGTCAATAAAGCAGAAATAGATGTTTTTCTGGAACTCTCTTGCTTTTTCCATGATCCAGCGGATGTTGGCAATTTGATCTCTGGTTCCTCTGCCTTTTCTAAAACCAGCTTGAACATCAGGGAGTTCATGGTGCACATATTGCTGAAGCCTGGCTTGGAGAATTTTGAGCATTATTTTACTAGCCTGTGAGATGAGTGCAATTGTGCGGTAGTTTGAGCATTCTTTGGCATTGCCTTTCTTTGGGATTGGAATGAAAACTGACCTTTTCCAGTCCTGTGGCCACTGCTGAGTTTTCCAAATTTGGTGGCATGTTGAGTGCAGCACTTTCACAGCATCATCTTTCAGGATATGAAATAGCTCAACTGGAATTCCATTACCTCCACTAGCTTTATTCATAATGATGCTTTCTAAGGCCCACTTGACTTCTCATTCCAGAATGTCTGGCTCTAGATGAGTGATCACACCATCGTGATTATCTGGGTCATGAAAATCTTTTTTGTACAGTTCTTCTGTGTATTCTTGGACTTCTGTGTATTCTCGTGTCAGGGACTTAAGGGGCAATATTTCAGAGGGGAGGGAATCACAGAGAACAAGTCCACAAGTCTTTGTGTAATTTCTTACTGTTACTTTTGCCTGCTGCTAGACTGCTCAGGCTTTGGATAAGGTGCTGAGAAGCTAAATGGGAAGAAACCAAGAAGCTAACCGGAGATTCTCATAGTTTTGTGGTGCTAAGAAGACGGAGTTGGAGTTTAGGATGTGCAGAATTGTAGGGGCTATGGTGAATACGCCGTCCTTTCAGCTGGGCCCTCTAAATGGCTGCACCCTGTGCATCAGAGGCACATTCTAGGAGCAAGGACAGCCTGGAAATAGAACAGCTCTCCCAAATCCAGCCTCAACTAGAGCAAAGTATCTGAAGACAATGAAATCCTTTCTTGAGTGGTGCTACAGTTTTTCATGCCTAAGGTTTGGCATTCACCAAAAAATTACCAGGCATACCAGGAAATGAACAAATGACCAGAAATACAGGATAAAATAAACAACAGAAACAGACTCATAAATAATCTAGATACTGCACTTATACATACTTTAAAATAATTATGATTAATATATGTAAAAAAAAAACACAGAAGAAAAGATGGGGGAATTTCGTCAGAGTAGAATACTGCTATCTATAAAAAGGAGTCAAGCGAATTCCTGAATTCCAAAGCAGAAAAATAATTAACTGAAACTAAGACCTTGAGGATACTGTTCCGTTCATAAAGATTGAGGTGTCAAAAGAGAGAGCTCAGTACTGGCAACAAAGTTGAAAATTTATAAGGGAAACCCTGAAATGGAGGAAGACTCAGAAGGACTCTCATATTCCATTTGTAAACTCTGCCCAAATTCTTGACTAATAAGACACACATTTCTACTTTTCTATAAAAGGCAGCACTGGAGCCGACCCCGGCCGCCTGGGCCTCACCCACCTGCAGCTTTGCCCCGTGCCCTCCACAGTCAAGACTGACCCCCATGGCAGGCCCACCCTGTGCCCTGCTGAGTGCCTCATGGCTTTGACGTGGGGTTTGGACTGTCCTCCCGCTGAATGAAGAGGGTGGAGCAGTTATTCTGCGTGGAGTAAATGGTCCCAAGTAGAGCTGTGTTAACTCCTGACCCCACTACAGCCTCACTCTCAAAATCGAGTCCTCGTCTCAACACAGTAAAAACCGTGGTGAGACTGTTCTGCACCCCTGGTTCCATTTTCATGGTCTAAAACGGGCCCTGCCCTGGAGGCTGCTGTGGGGAAAGCCCTGGACCCCAGCATCTGGGTGTTCATGAAGGCCCCTGTGGTCCGTGGAGCCGATGCCTGGTAAATTGGTCCTTTGGGGCAGCACTTGATGACCCGGCCTTGAAGATGCTCTTGTCCAGCTCCATGGTGGCCTGGGCTGCTCTGGGTGGCAAATTCTCTGTAGGCATAGCTCTTGAGGGTGTCCCGAGAACTTGCCACCCAGGATGGGGACTCGGTGGATCTCACCACAGTGGCTGAAGCCATAATAGATATCTAGGGGAAGACCCCAGAGAATCGTGGGGGAAAAAAGATAGCCCTAGAAATTATGCATATGTGGGTAAATAGAAAGTGCCATATATTTTATTTTTAAATTCTAGTGTTAAAGGTGTCGTTGTTGTTCAGTTGCTAAGTTGTGTCTGACTCTTATGAGTCACCATGGACTGCAGCGTGCCAGGCTTCCCTGTCTTTCACTGTCGCCTGGAATTTGCTCAGATTCACATCCATTGAGTCAGTGATGCTATCTCACCATCTCATCCTCTGCTGCCCCTTCTCGTTTTGCCTTCAGCCGTTCCCAGCATTATTCTTTTCCAGTGAGTCAGCTGAAGGAAAAGATTTGAGGTGAGAGATAGAGACAGGAGCTGGTGAGCAAGGTGGGGGGAAAGATCCTGAGACGGAGGGGGATATGGGGAAGGCAGACTAGAATCCAGACCAGAAAGAGAGTCACCTCGTGCTGAGAACCCATAAGGAAGGAGGAGAAAGGGTGTACCGGATGTGAGGAAAGGGTCTTACTGTTCTTAATAATTAAATGTACTGAACATTCATAGGCTGCACTCTGTATGTCATAGCCTCCATATCTTACTGTCTGGGGTCACCTGCCAAGCCTGAGGGTTTGGAGTGGTTTCATTTTTTCCATGAAGAAACTGGAAAAAATTTAGACCAGCAACTGCTGAGAATGGAAGAAGGAGCTGCTGAGAATCTGAGAAGATGGAGGAGCAGTGATTTGTAGTGGTCCAGTTTTTCAGGTCTGGGCTTTTTTTTTTCCCTGTGCTGAGCATCCCGGGAATAGGCCTATGACAGGGATTGACCAGCTTTCAGCCTGGACTAAATCTGGCCCACTGCCTGTTTTTGTAAATAAAGTTTTATTGGAAAACAACCATACTACGTGGCTTGCATATTGTCTTTGGCTGCTTTTGTGCCGTATCAGCAGAGCTGTCAGACCGTATGAATCACAAATCCTAAAAGATCTCCTATCTTGTCCTTTATATCAAAGTTTTGCTGACTCCTGAATTAAGAATTAGTAGCAGGGAGACTTCTCTGATGGTCCAGTGTTTAAGACTTCATTGCGGGGGATCACAGTTTCCCTGGCTGGGGAACTAGGATCCTGCATGCCACCCAGTGAGGCCAAAGAAAGAAACTAGTGGCAAGTAAGGCAGAAGACATTCAGCAAGAGAGTAGCAGAAAATGGCTAAAGTGATGAATCCTGGGATTCTAGACTGGTTTAAGAAAGGAGCCAGAACCAAGAGGACACTGATAGAAAGAGAGAAAATAGAAAGATGTTGCATATGGTTCATTGCATCAGTGAGGCCAAATTGTAGATGTGTTAAAAGGGATGTAAAAGGAATCTATAGAGCTGGAAGTAACTGAGAAGAAAAAGCAATCTTGGAAAACAAGGTTTCAAAGCAGGGCAGTTGTGAGTGATGACATTATAGGAAATACTCAGAGGAATGGCTGAAGGTCATTGTGGTTGAGGAATTCGAGAAATGATGAGACTAAATGGATGCTAGTCTCCATGGATACTGGGTGGTGGAGGATAACAAAGAGAGTACCTTTTTTCTGGTTTTCATTTAAGTGTTTGTTTATAGGAAGGGTCCAGGTCCGCTGTCATAAAACTCTTTGGAGATAATGAGCTGGACAAATTTAAAAAATACTTGCATATTTTAGCGGTTCTCAAATACCAAGGAGACCATCTAAGGCAGCCAGCTAATACACTTTAATATCTTTACTGAATGAGAGGAATGAATTTGCTGCAGCACCCTCCTTTGACCTTTTGGTGCTCAGTACCTCTGTTCTGAGAACAGCCCATTCCTTCTGCTCCTCTGCTTATTCGTCTGAAGCTCAAACTGTTGTTTTAGATCGTTAGATTATCACGCACACTAAAAAGGAAGGAGCTAGCACATACTTAGAAGCCAATTTAGTGGCAGGCAGCTTTCCTTAGAGTCTCATAAGCCACAGTCAGGGTGAGGGTGTTAGATGCACTGGATTTTACTTTCTAATTTTGGGGAGGAAAAAATTATCTGCACTTTGTCTTGTTGAGATAGTGGTGACCATCCTCACTCCCTTCCTCCTTTCTGTCTCATTTGGTTCCTTTTTTTAAATTTTTTTCACTCTGGTTTTCAGCAGTAGCTGTTCTTGTAGCTGTTTTTCAGTTCACCTTTGCTAGGAAAAAAAACTAAAGTGACACACGCACAAAAGACTCATTTACAATGCCTTTTTCTTTTTGCCTATAAAAGCCTTTGGAGTTAAAACAATTAACAGAGTCCCTGAAGCCGTGGGGGAAATGATAGAAAGCAGTTCTACAGACCATCCCAGTAATTTTGACGAGCTGGTGGTCAGGGTGGTCCACAAGCACCGTGTGGAGCAGAGCCGTGATGGGAGAGGGAGGCTTATCACCCTCCAGGGAGGTCACAGCCGGCGTGCTCCCCACCCCTAGACAGGGCCCCAGCAACCCTTCCAGCTGTGCAGCTCCTGCCTGCTCTTGTGCAGACAGAAAGACGCACCGATTTGATTTTTTTAATTTAATGAACCACATTTATACTTCATAAGCAAGTGAGAAAACTCGTCTTTAATCCAATAATCCAATTTTCCCGATAAAAATCCAGCGTAAGTGATTTATAACTACTTATAATAAGGGGCAGACTTACTAGCATTTCTCTCTAGCCCCGTATTACTTCTAAATCTGGTTCTTTTATGTAGCTTATTTATAATGATACTAAAAATAAACTTTCAAATATGGCAGCTTTTAAAAATTGAGATCTAATTCCTATACCATAGAATGCACCCTTCGAAAATGGACAATGTAGTAGTTTTTCAGTGTATTCTGAGTTGTACAGTCATCACTACTAATGCCAGAGCATTCCCATTACCCTCAAAAGTTCTGTACACACGAGGAGTCACTCTCTGCCCCCTTTATCCTAGGCCCTGGTAGCCACTGTCTACTTTCTGTCTCTATGGATTTACCTTTTTTGGACATTTCATGTGATGAAGTCATGCAACATGAGGCCTTTTGTGATTAGTTTCTTTCAATGAGCATCATGTTTTCAAGGTTTATCCCCAATGTAGCATAAATCAGTAAGTCATTCCTTTTTATGCCTGGATAATATTCCAATGTATAGATAAATACATTTTCTTTATCCTAATCATTTCACAAACGTTTGGGTTGTTTCCACTTTTTGGCAGTTATGATTAATTCTGTTACAAAGAATTTTGTAAATGTTTCATTTTTTGGCCATAGAACAAAATCAGGATAATATAATTCCTGTGTGTAGGTAATTTGACAGCCATTCTATATTAGTGAGGAAAACTGAAAGAGATGAATTGGAGAATGAGAAAAAAAAAAAATCCCTCTCTTGTACAGTGAACTGTTTACCAAAGACCAGCTGCTAGCAGAAAAATTTGCATTTACTGCTAAAGATAACTTTAAATATTTCCAGAAGTGTATTTGTTATCTTATTTTTTCCAACCCAGTACTTCCAAACGCTTTTTAAGTTTAAAATTGTAGTATAATAATTAACAGTGTGTGCGTGCTGAGTCGCTTCAATCGTATCCGATTCTTTGTGACCCTAATTAACAGATCCAGTGTTATTTGTGAGTATAAGAAATCAGAGATAACACATCAGCATTTGGAAAAATTTTGTCAGTGCTATCTTCAAGCGAGTCTGGCACTCATTAGCATGCCTGTATCACACAATGAGACTTTTAAATCCAGCCATTTGCTGCTGATTTGCAATACTTGCTGCATTTCAGCTCTGGGGGGTCGACTGTGAGAAGAGGATGCTTGCTAACAGCCTCCACAGTGAGCCAGAGAAGGGTCACTAGACAGGGAGGGAGATGCGCCCTGAGGCGCAGTGTGCAGTGGCTGGTACAGCTGCAGAGTGTTTGGAAACAAAAGTAAATTGGCGTGCAGCAATTAGAGATGAAGTGGGCTCTTATGAGCAAAAGCACCAAGCAGCCTGCGAATCAAAGCCGCAGAACTATCAACAGTGAGAAGCTGTTTACTCAGCAGAGGTAGCTGCACAGCAGGAGAAAGGTGGGCAGACAGCAAAAAGCAGCGATTCTCTGACCAGAGCACGGAGCAGAGACACCTGCAGGTTTGTTCAAACCCAGTTTTCTGCGCCCCAACCCCTAGCGTCTGATTCAGCTGGTCTGAAGTGGGGCCCTAGAACTTCATTTCAACCAACTGCCAGGTGATGCTGCTGCTGGTTCAGGAACCGCACTTTAAGAAAGTGCGGCATTAACCTGTGGGCCTCCCTGGTGGCTCAGCTGGTAAAGAATCTGCCTGCAGTGTGGGAAGCCACGGCACCCACTCCAGGACTCTTGCCTGGAAAATCCCATGGACAGAGGAGCCTGGTGGGCTGCAGTCCATGGTGTCACTAAGAGTTGGCCCAACTGAGCAGCTTGAATTTCACTTTTCACTTTCATGCATTGGAGAAGGAAATGGCAACCCACTCCAGTGTTCTTGCCTGGAGAATCCCAGGGATGGGGGAGCCTGGTGGGCTGCCGTCTGTGGGGTCACACAGAGTCGGACACGACTGAAGTGACTTAGCAGCAGCAGCAGTGTGGGAGACCTAGCTTCGATCCCTGGGTTGGGAAGATCCCCTGGAGAAGGGAAAGGCTACCCACTCCAGTATTCTGGCCTGGAGAATTCCATGAACTGTATAGTTCATGGGGTCCCAAGAGTCAGACACAACTGAGCAATTTTCAGTTTCAGCATAAAACTGAAGCCAGGTATTCATCATGTCACACGTGTGTGCCTATCATAACTGTGTTATCATTAAATATATTTGTTATTGTTCAATCGCTAAGTCGTGTCCAATTTTTTGCAACCCCATGAACTGCAGCACACCAGGCCTCCCTGTCCCTCACCGTCTGCTGGAGTTCACTCAAGTTCATGTCCATCAAGTTGGTGATGCCATCCAACCATCTCATCCTCTGCTGCCCTCTTCTCCTCCTGCCCTCAATCTTTCCCAGCATCAAGGTCTTTTCCAATAAGTCAGCTCTTCACATCAGGTGGCCAAAATATTGGAGCTTCAGCATCAGCTCTTCCAGTGAGCACTCAAGATTGATTACCCTTAGGATTGACTGGTTTGATCTCCATGCTGCCCAAGGGACTCTCAAGAGTTTTCTCCAAATCACAATTCAAAAGCTTTAGCATTCAGCTTTCTTTATGATTTAGCTCTCACATCCATACATGGCTACTGGAGAGACTATAGCTTTGCCTATGTGAACCTTTGTTGGCAAAGTGATGTCTCTGCTTTTTCATACTCTATCTAGGTTTGTCATAGCCTTCCTTCCAAAAAGGAAGTGTCTTCTAATTTCATGGCTGCAGTCACCATTCACAGTGATTTTGGAGCCCAAGAAAAGAAAATCCCTATCATCTCAGTTCCAAAGAAGGGCAGTGCTAAAGAATGTTCAAACTACCGGATATTTGTGCTCACTTCCCATGCTAGTAAGGTTATGCTCAAAATCCTTCAAGCTAGGCTTCAGCAGTACTTGACGCAAGAACTTCCAGATGTACAAGCAGGGTTTAGAACAGGCAGAGGAACCAGAGATCTTTAAATATATAAGATAACATTATACTAACATTTGACTGAAATATTATTTTCCTCCTAGCCTTCTTAAGTCTTCCTTATGAAATCATTCTTTCTGACCAGAGTGAACTATTCCTAGAATAGCTTCTTAGTACTCTAACATATGTGGTTTGGGTCCTGGAATCTTAGAATCTCACCAAGGATATATAGTTCTGTCAGCTGATGCCTTGATCTTGCCTGAAATGTTCCTGCCAAATGGTCGCTCAGGCTGTGCATGAGCTCCGTGTTAAGAACCTCACCACTTCCCAAAGCAGCGCATGTCATGTGTGGGAAACCACAACTATTTAAACGTTTTCATTTTTCAGCTGGACTGAAATCTCTTTTTCTGTTACTTTCTCCTGCTAACCGCAGTTCCAACTTGTACACAATATGAGAAATGGAAGATAAATATTACTAAGATTTTCTGACTGTTTTCGAATAACTAAATATAGCCACAGCAACCCTTTGTCTTCCCATCTGTTTTGGGGTAAAGATTTGCATATCGATCAACGCTTCTACATCCCTCACCATCCTGGTTGCCTGCCTTCTCAACTTTATATCTAGAATTTAACATAATTATCTAATAGAGTAAAAATAATTATAATATCCTAGAATGGTGTGGATGTAGAGTTTCGTGGATTAGATTATATGCTTTAACATCAGAGACTTGAATTTGAGTCGCAGCTCTACCCCTTTTTAGCCTTGTGATCTTGGGAAAGTTTCTTTGCTTCTTTGAGATGCCTTTGCCTCATGTTTTAAATGGGATTATGAAGCCTATTCCACAGGTTGTTATTGTAGTGTGGTGCTAAATAGAATTTGAAAATAGCTATTTGAAAAGCAATTTAAATCCTTAGACTTTTCCTCCTTGTCAAACAGATGAACAGTTGCCCGAATATTCAACCAACTCTCACAACCTCTGGCAGAAGTCTAGGGATGTGTTTTCTGAAGAAGGTACATGGAGGGTCTCTGAAGTGAGATGCTAGCCACTGGAGAACGCGTTACTCTAGCCTGAGAATAGACCAAGAAAGACAAGGATCCAGGATATACTGATGGGAAATAGGAGGGTGGCATGGAGACATGTCCAGTGACAGCTGAGTGCGGCCGAGAGAGTTGCAGTGTGACTCGGGACACGCATGTATAGAGGCTTCCACCATTGGCAGGGTGCTTACCACATGCCCTCTTTTTAATCCAAGGATAGAGTGTTGGGTAAGCCTGACCTGGATTCTTGAATGTGCTTGTCCTGTCTTGACCGTTTGTTAATGAAGTTCCTACTTTCCTTTTTGTGTCCTGCTGCTGCACCGGCTGAGAATACTCATTTCGCCCCCTTAAAGTTTTGTGATTGGAATTCTTTCCTGAGAACTGGAGCTAGGCACCAGGTGGCTTTGAAGCCAAAAATAGAAGCTGTCTGCCCTGGCCACATTTTTAGACAAGAGGTCCAATTTAGTTTAGTATGACATGAATATGTAAAATAAATAAAATAAGAAAGAAAGATAAGTCTTCTGTGCTAAGTGGTAAGCATTAATCTCCCTCTTCTATGACTTACAGTGAATGAGTTTTTTTTTAAATTATTTTATTCTCAACTTATTCTCACTGTTATTTTACTTACTTTTAGTTTTTGGCCATGCCTTGTGGCGTGTGGGATCTTAGTTCCCAGAGCAGGGTCAAACCCATGCCTGCTTGCACTGGAAGCACAGAGTCTTAATCACTGGACTGCCAGGGAATTGCCAATTAAAAAAATTTTTTTAAGTAGTAAGTCTGAAGTTAATTTCAAACACTTTGGCACTGGAATTTGACAACTTGTATCACCTTTTAAGGCATGTGTGCTCAGTCATATCAGTCGTGTCTGACTCTCTGCAACCCCATGGACTGTAGCTACCAGACTCTGTGTCCATGGAATTTTCCAGGCGAGAATACTGGAGTGGGTTGCCATTTCCCAACCCAGGGATTGAACCCACAGCTCCTGCGTTGGCAGGCAGATTACCACTGAGCCATCTGGGAGGCCCACCTAAGGCATAAATGAATAAAACTAGACATTCCAAGGAGACAAGAAAATGATCTGTGTCCAATAAAGTTTGGGAAACACTTGAGTAAATTACAGGTGGCCCTTAAATACATGGATTCTAGCTGCATGAGTCTACTTACACATGATTTTTTTCCAGTAAATACATAGTACAGTACTATACAATCTGAGGTTGATTGAGTGCAGATTTGGAACTGCAGATATGGTGGGCCACTGTAACGTTATGTGGGGGTCTTTGAATGTGGGGGCGGGCCAGCACCCCAACCCCCGTGTTGTTCAAGGGTCAGCTGTACTGTCGATTTCTCAGATCCTTGAATATGCTAACGGATATTGTTAATCTCCTAATGGGAGGCACAGTGTGCAATTGGCCAATCTTATTTGACTTTGAAACCCAGTTCTCACAAAACATCTTTTTACATCTTAAGGGATACAGTGTTCTCCATAATGGTTTGGGAAATAATGATTTAGAATAAAGTGTGAAAGAAGAGATTTAATATGATTTTTGCCTGAAGGGAAGTTAAAAACATTATAAAATCTTTAATTTTATAGAAAATAGGCTTAGAATGCTTTTCATTTTATTTGTAGTTTCTTAGTTGGAAAAAAAAATTATATACAAGTGCTAAAGTGTCCTGGATCTTGGATGGGTTGGACTCAGCCTTGACTATATTTGACTATTGAGAGAAAAAGATTAGTTTTGTAACTCTGAGGTACTTGTGTAGTTGGTTGTTCATTTTGCCATCATATTTTCTGTTAAAAACAAAAAAAAAGAAGGAATCTAAGTTACAGGTTTCTTAGACTTTCTGCTTTAAATGTCAACTTAAAATTCTGGCAGTGAATAGAAGAGGGTGTAATATTCTACTTTTCTGCTCTCTGATAAGTGTAGTGTAAAAATATATTAGGCAAAGTTTGAGAGTCAAGATGAATATTGATATTTCTATTTAAATTCCTTTTATATGGTATTATTGATGTATCATACATCTTTAGATTTTCTCTATTTCTTGCTTTGGTTTTATTTGGGCCTATTGGGACTCTTTAACATATAAAATTCTAAGTAGTTTATGCTGAGACCAGATAGAATTTGACATTGTAAAATTATTTAAGCTATTACTCTTATTTGTATGTTGCCTAATCTTTGTCTTTCATTTATACATTCTAGTTTCAACTGCCTCTGAGGGAACATTCTCCTTTTCTACTTTATCTGTGTCATCCCCTGATTCAGCCTCTCCAGAGAAGTCTGTTTATCCCTTACCCCCAGTTTTGGCCGGACCTTCCTTTTGGACTTTGTCCCATCAACAATCTTCTTCTGCCTCTGTTAAAAATATAGATAAGACAGCCAGGATTCATCACCCTTTTGCTCCTAGGAGTCCATTGTCCTCCGATGAAAAAGAAAATGACCACCTCAACCTACCGGAAGTTCTTCCAGACAGCTGTGGTTCTGCCAAAGAGAAGAGAAGTTCTAGCTCTAGCAGTAATTGGGTAGCGTTTTCCACTCAGAATGTAGACCATTTCACCTGTGTGTCCTGTTCTAGTTCTCAGGCAACCAAAGACCTGTCTAGGGAGCCTGAAGCAGACAATTCCACTAATGTTCTTCTAGGGGAGGTAAAAAATGCCATAATCACGCTGCATGAAGACCTGAGCATGGTGATTCGCGAGCTCAGTGTCATCAGCAGCCGTCTGGTGAGCATGAGTGCGTCCAGCCCCCAAGTGAGCAAGTCTCTGCCTTTCCCCCGGCATTCCGAGGCGGGCGCAGATCAAGTCTGATCACCTCAGTAGCTATTTTTGATAGAACGCAAAACATTTTATAGATTCTCATTACTGTGCAAAAATAGAGTGATAGTTTGTTTTTCTTTGACAAGTTCATTAAACAAGTATGTGTAAAACCAATAAATTCAATTGGGTGGTTTATTTTTTAAAGAGAAAGTCACCTTTGATAATATTTTCAGGTTTAAATATTAGTTCATTTGAAACTGAAGAGAATTTCATTCCTCCATGCTCTGTACTTTACTTCTAAATAACACTGAGCAGTAGTGAAAGTTGTGGCAATACTTCAACCAGCAGATGACTATTCCAGAGTTCCTGGGTACATTGGCAGTAAGAAGCCTCTCATTTTCCATCAGTATGGAGCTTCATTGTTAACAAGCCTTTGCCTTGTCTCAGGAGAATTGAGTCTGGGGTATATGTTTCACATCTTTTCATGTCACCTTTCAGGTTCTGCAAAAAAAGGGCCAAAAATCTTTCCCTTCTTGTGGATGCCACAGTTGGTTGAGAGTTAAGTTGAGATAAATAGGACATGAAACAGGTGAGGTTTTGTTGTTTTTGTTGTTGTTAAGGAATATGCAAAGTGAATTTAAATGTGTACCTTTTTCTTGTACTTTGGAAAATAAATTTGGAGTTTTTAGTCTTTTATGTATCTGTTTTAATTCTTTAAGACAGCTTTGTAAATAGAACTGTCTCAATTATTTATGGGGGAAATGATCTGGTTTGGGGATTATAGACCAGTGATTCTCAATCCTGCTGCAGATTAGAGTCACTAGAGAAGCTTTTGTTTTGTTTCATATTTATTTGAAAGAACAATGTAAAGGGCTCTATGTACCCATTGGTCACTCTCAACAATTACTAACCAAAGGCTAAAATAAAATAATCTCTGATAATTTTGAAGAACTATGAGAAAATTTTTAAAAGTATTCTAATGCTCTGGGTGCTAGTCCCAAATCAAAACTGATTTTCATCATGCACACTGGGTTCACCGTTAGTGCAGGAACATGGGGTGAGGAAATAAGGCAGTCAGAAGGCTGTTGAAGTTATCCAGATAAGAGCTGGATATGGCTCAAGCCAGGGTCAGCACAGTAAAGGTAAATAAGAAGTGATTCATTTAGGGATTTGCTGATGATTTGGATAAAATATGTGAAAGAAAAGAATAAAGGATGAACCCAAAGGTATTGGACTGAGCAACTAAAATTCAAGATGAAGTTGCTGTCAACTAAGATGAGGAAGGTTGCAGAATGAAAAAAAATTTAGGGACTTCTCTGGCGATCAGTTGTTCAGACTCTGGCCTTCCAGTACAGAGGGCATGGATGGGTTCACTCTCTGATCAGGGAACTAAGATCCCACATTCTGTGTGGTGTGGCCAAAAAATACAGGTCCGTCTAGTCAAGGCTATGGCTTTTCCAGTAGTCATGTATGGTTGTGAGAGTTGGACTATAAAGAAAGCTGAGCGCCAAAGAACTGATGCTTTTGAACTGTGGTGTTGGAGAAGACTCTTGAGAGTCCCTTG
>SJYC01050835.1:0-24313 GCA_006408675.1 Madoqua kirkii | reverse complement strand
AAATCCACAAATCGTTAAAAATTGAGATATAATTTCAGTTCAGTTCACCTCAGTCTCTCAGTCATGTCCAACTCTTTTGTGACCCCATGGACTGCAGCACGCCAGGCCTCCCTGTCCATCACCAACTCTCGGAGTTTACTCAAACTCTCGTCCATTGAGTCAGTGATGCCATCCAACCATCTCATCCTCTGTCATCCCCTTCTCCTCCCACCTTCAATCATTCCCAGCATCAGGGTCTTTTCAAATGAGTCAGTTCTTTGAATCAGATGGCCAAAGAATTGGAGCTTCAGCTTCAGCATCAGTCCTCTAATATTCATAGTGGTTAGGTAAATCATGGCAATTGCTTGAAGTCTTCTAGAATAATCAGGTTAATCTCAGAGTTAAATTCCTCATAAGAGATTGTTCATTTCAACTTCATTCTCAATGCATAGCCATTTGGTTCCACTTCACCATAAGGAGTATCTCTTGTTTAATACTCCACCTTATGTGAAGTAATTTGTTCTCATCACCTTTCAAGGCCACCAAAATGAAAACTGAAATTTGTTAAACTCAACACGTGCCCTTAGGGAAAAGTGACTTCTGCAATCATTTGTCTACCAGGTCTCTATCTTTTTCAATGCCTTAGGACTCTATACCAGGCCCTGAGGATACAGTGCTGAACAAAATCAGACATAACTTCTGTTTACAACAGCTTGAGTTCTAGAATTCTGGAGAACTTTGACAGATTAATCAAGTTGTTTCTTAAAATGTGAGAGGCTAATAGTTCTGGGAAGTAAAACATAGGATTTGATTGGTGAAAGAATTCTTCAAGGAAATAACTTTTGAACTGAAATACAAGGTCCAGGATTATTGAAATAAATGCCACTAATGACATGTTGGGCAAATAAAACTTCTTTCTGAAATAAAGCAGAGCATAAAATAAGTATGAAATCATAAGACACCTTCTATTGGCTTTCTTCATCATCTGGGAAAATCCACCAATGGATTCTTAAGGGATAGAAAGATGGAATATCTCTTTTTTGTAACAGCTATAAAATTTCTTAGTTGTACATTGCCAAGAGTTAAGAATAGAAAGCTTCCAGAGATACAGCCTTCTTTCCTCCCCACCCCCATCACTGAAAAGCGCTATATCCGACGTCTTGAAATTTACTCAGAGAAAGCCCACAAATAACTGAGGGGACGAAAACTATCCTCTTGAGAAACTAACTTACTTACTATGCACTTATTACATGCACATAGTAACTTCAGATTTTAACTAGGTTTTACATAGCTCATATATTTTAATTCAACCATTTGTTAATTAGCATAATTAACAAGCACTTATTTCAGTTTCTATTTAGCCAACTCCATTAAACGAATAGAACAAACTTGGCTTAAATTAGGAGTGGGTATGTTCTGATTGACTTTGTAATTATCTCAGATTAAAAATACTTCATTAGATGTTATTCTCTAAAGCATTTTACTTGGAACTTGAGGATCTTATTATAAGACAATTATAAAAATATTTTATAGTTTACTTACTGTCAAATTACTCATGTGTTCATTCTTTAAATGTTTATTGAGCACCCTTTATAAGTAGTGGAGATGCAGTGGTGAACACAATGGATGCAGTCTTGTCTTCAGAGGCACAGTTTGGTGGAGTCACAGACAGATCGATGGGTAATTAGAGGGTAATATGTAAGTCCTGTGAATCTGGGAGGCAAAGGATGGTGTGGAGAGCCTGGTAAAGAACCACAACCAGCTCCAATCTGGGTTCAGGGAACGCCTCCCAGAGGAAATAAAATCCAAACTGAATCCTAAAGGATAAGCAGAATTTAGTCAAGCACAGGGAGTTAGGGTAGAGAGAATTTCCTAGGCAGAGAAACAGCATGTGCAAAAGCTGGGAGCCAGAAGGAGAGTCTGAGAATAGGATTACAAACCGGTGGGTCAAAAAGTCTACAAACAATAAATGCTGGAGAGGATGCAGGGAAAGGGAACCCTCTTACACTGTTGGTGGGAATGCAAACTATACAGCCACTATGGAGAACAGTGTGGAGATTTCTTAAAAAACTGGAAATAGAACTGCCATATAACCCAGCAATCCCACTGCTGGGTATATACACCAAGGAAACCAGAATTGAAAGAGACACGTGTACCCCAATGTTCATCACAGCACTGTTTACAATAGCCAGGACATGGAAGCAACGTACATGTCCATCAGCAGACAAATGGATAAGACAGCTGTGGTACATATACACAATGGAATATTACTCAGCTATTAAAAAGAACGCATTTGAATCAATTATAATGAGGTGGATGAAACTGGAGCCTATTATACAGAGTGAAGTAACTCAGAAAGAAAAACACCAATACAGTATATTAACGCACATATATGGAATTTAGAAAGATGGTC
Organism: Madoqua kirkii; assembly: GCA_006408675.1. Taxonomy (NCBI): domain Eukaryota; kingdom Metazoa; phylum Chordata; class Mammalia; order Artiodactyla; family Bovidae; genus Madoqua; species Madoqua kirkii. The sequence goes on along the minus strand of SJYC01050835.1, from coordinate 21,921 downwards.
ACAACGACCCTATATGTGAGATAGCAAAAGAGACACAGATGTAAAGAACAGACTTTTGGACTCTGTGGGAGAAGGCGAGGGTGGGATGATTTGAGAGAATAGCATTGAAACATGTATATTATCATAAGTGAAATAGATTATCAGTCTAGGTTCGATGCATGAGACAGGGTGCTCAGGGCTGGTGCACTGGGATGACCCTGAGGGATGGGATGAGGAGGGAGGTGGGAGGAGGGTTCAGGATGGGGAACATATGTATACCCATGGCTGATTCATACATTTCCCATGTATGGCTAAAAACACTACAATATTGTAAAGTAATTAGCTTCCAATTAAATACATTTTTCAAATAATAAATGTTAAAGAGGAATTTTTTAAAAATGTGAGCACTTCAGTTTCCTTTTATGCCTCCACAGCAGGTGACGAGAGGTGACATTTAGGGCTTCCCAGGTGGCTCAGCTTGTGAAGAGCCAGCCTGCTAATGCACGAGATGCAAAAGATGCAGGCTTGATTCCTGGGTGGGGAAGACCCCCTGGAGGAGGAAACGGCAGTCCAGTCCAGTGTGCCTGCCTGGAAAACTCCATGAACAGAGGAGCCTGGCGGGCTACGGTCCATGGGGGTCATGAAGAGCTGGACATGACCCAGCCCACGCACGCACACATAGGTAACATTTATAGACTGAGCTACAGAAAAGGACCAAGTGACAAGGAAATGTATCACATTGAAAATAAGCCATCACAGAAATGTGAGAGTTAAAGGGTCTCCAAAATCCACTCACAAAGTGATAAAAATAGGCTTTAAAATTAAGGGGGCTTTGGATGGGACTTCCCTGGCAATCCAGTGGTTAAGACTTTACCTTCCAATTCAGGGAGCCCAAGTTCAATCCCTAGTCGGGGAGCTAAGATCCTGCATGCCTTGAACCCAAAAAAGCATAAAGCAGAAGCAATGTTATAACAAATTTGATAAAGACTTTTAAAAAAATGGTCTACATCAAAGAAAAATCTTTAAGAGTGGGGGAGTGGGGCTTGGCGATTTTGGTGACTCATCTTCCCACCAGATAAGTTTGCTGTGACAGTGGCTTGTTCCTGGCTGCTCAAGGAGTCCCCTCTGTCCCATGTCTTCATTTTACAGAGAAAGGGAATAGAGAACAACTTGGCAAACAGGTGTGTACTCAGCATCCTGGGGACTGTTTTTCTAAGTTTCACTTTATTTTTAATAGAATGGATTCCGAGATGTGATTTTTAAAAGGGGGTAGGGTTTAGTTCTGTGGAATTGATTGATTTTTATTTCTTGCAGAACACCAAGTCATTTGGGGAGGCCAACCATATTATTGTTATGCTAGAATATATTGCCACCTTTTATCAGCAGGCAGGCTCAGAAAAGAGTCATTTGGCTCAGAAGAAGCTAGGTCTGAAGAAGATTGTGTTTGGTAATTTCAAATTCTGTTTTCTCACGGATGATGCAAAAAGTTCTTAAAGATACGGTAATTATTGCAGAATGATGGCTTCGGGCATTCAAAGCTATTCAGACAGTAAAATTCCATTATAAAAGATCACAATATGTGTGTTCAGTTGTGCTGCAGTTGAGAACTTGTCCCTATAGTGTTGCTGCATCGCTCTTAACACTGAAGAACACCAAAGCAAGATGCAGTAGTTCTAGGACTTGATGATGGCTTAAAACTGGGAGATGCAAAATAAGAAATGAATCAGGATGAGATCCAGAGTTCTGGGATGTGTGTGTGTGTGTATCGACATCAACAATAAGAATAGTTGACGTTCATTGACTGCTATGTTCTAAGCACGTTTTAATTTTCTCAACAACCATACCAGGAAGGTATTGCCACGTTTCATATGAGAAAACAGAGGCTGAGAAAAGTTGAGTTTGCTTGTTCAGGGTCATACAGATAGTTGTAAGGGTCAAAGCCAGGCCAGGAATCCTGGTCCGTCCAGGTGTAGAGATTGTGCTTATAACCACTGGCTTCAGAGCCTCACAGTTCAGAGTGAGGGTAGCAAGGTGGGCGTCGTCACTGACTGGGATGACAAATGAGGAAGGTGGGCGGGGCTAGCCTGTCTGCCCCGGGTTTGGAGAGGAGCTGGGGTTCCTGCCTCCACAGTAGCTGTCCCCCTCTCACTCTGCCATCCAGTTGGTCGCCCCCAACTTCTAGAGCCACCTGGCTGAAGCATCCACCCCAGACCTTGTGGATCTTTCTTTTGTTGGTATCCCTTTTCTGAAGCGCTATCTGCCACCACACACACTCCCCAGCCATTCCCTGCCCTCCTTCATGTCTAGACCCAAATTAGCAGAAGCTGAAGAAACCTAGACTGTCATAAGAGCTGGTTTGGAGGTGAAGAGACTGTCCCAATTTCTTTTTTCCACATAATTAAACCTGGGATATGTCATGTGGCTACACACACAGGATTGTAATTGGGGACTGCTTTCACTGGTTCACCCCAGCAGCAGAGAATTTTCATCCCCCCCCCTTTTGTTTTTGGCTGAGCCACATGGCATGTGGGATCTTAGTTCCCTGACCAGGAACTGAACCCATGCCCCTGCAATGGGAGCATGGAGTCTTAACCACTGGCCACCAGGGAAGTCTGAGAATTTTCATCTCTTTAATGGATCTCTGCCTCTGGAGCGTATAATGTGCAGTTGAAAACCACAGAGAGCAACCCAGAAATAGCCAACAGAGGCTAAAGAAAAAATCAGTTCTGACTTCAGTTTCATATACAATAATATGCTCATACTTCATTTTTTAATGGGGAACACTTTCTCCATAGTGACCCTTGGTGGTTGGTTTCGTTATCTCCGGGCTAATGGTGTGACATTTGCTTTACGTCCATACTTGCTGTGTAAGAGTCCTGGGGAGCTGCTTCTATTAACCCTCAAACAGTCTGTTCCACCTGCCTTTCCTCCATCTGCCCCCACCCCCATAAAAACCAAAAACAGAGAAAGGACTGAGCCAGAAACAGTAACACGTTAGATTAAGCCGAAGGTGAGAATAAACACACAGCTTGAAAAGCACAAATTCCAAAGATAAAGAGAACCAGCAAGAAAGAGGCAAACAAACACAGACTCTGGGGATGCAGGGGCCCAGCGGGCACAGCGCCCCATCCCTCTCACATGGCAGATGATGGTCAATACAGACCCGCGGTGGACACTGTCAGCTGGCGGCTGCAGAGCCTTTGGACAAGAGACCAGAAGGGACTTAAAGGAAAAGCTGATTTGAGCCTGAAAGAGGCAGTGGTGGGGAGGAAGGCTGGTCTGTGACGGGAGGTGGAGAGGCAGGGCCTGGCCCCAGTGGGAGCAAGCCAGCACTGGCAGTCATGGGTCTACCTCGTGGGGACCATGGAAGGGGACACAGAAGCCCAAAGCCCAAACTTCCTACATTCCTGACCCAAGGGCCCTTCCAGAAGCTGCCACCACCTTTCAGTGGTGGCATACGCACCGCTAAATAAGCAGGGGCCTCTGGAGGCCCTGAAAGCCCATGGAGAGGACAGCTTTCCTGCCTTCTCCCCTAAAGTTGCAGTGGGGATTGGGCTGGCTGCCTTCCAGAAGCTTGATCCTGTACAAGCCCGGCCCTGGGAACCACCTTGTCTGTGGCTGGACAGGTCCCAGCCAGCTTAGGCACTTGTTGCTGAGAACCACTGCTGAGTGTGGTCCTGCCACGGTGGCCTCTAATTGTCACTGCTGTACTGAAGGGTGCCGAGGTCCAGCCCCAGTGGATCCAGGGTAATTCGAAGGGGAGACGGAATAGGCATCGTAGGAAAAAACTTATTTAATTGCAGATATAAAGAGAGATTAGAAAAGAATAATGTAGGAAAGTTAGTGGAGAAAAAGAGGCTGAATAACTTGGTTTACGTGGAATACCAATCATCACCTACATGGGCGACAGGCGTCTTTCCGTTTTTCCCGAAGGAGAGGAGGCACTGAGGCCTCCCCGGTTGGATCTTAGAAGCCCAGGCATAATTAGCAGGCTTGGTGAATACCCACGTTCCAGATGGGAATTCAGCCAGAAAAACGGGAGCAAGAAAGAAACGACACAGGGGAATCAGTCTTTCCAGAAACTGATTCAATTTCTTTATTTTTTAGCTTTGCCTATATACTTTTTGTTATATGTAGGGATGAATACAGAGTCATGTGGGGGTCAGCAGACCTGACCCTTTCAAAATCAGGTGCTTCATATAAAATTATACAAAGGTCTTATGGGTTTTACATCATCTGCTGGCCATGAGGCCTGCTGACATTCTATGGCCCTTTCTGATAACGGTCAGTCAACCAGAAAACTTATTTTTTCCAGGGATGAATTTTCTTAAACCAGGCGCTACCCTCCAAATACAGTTGCATTCCTATAGGGTGAGGGTGTAGTGGGTTACAATCAAGAAAAACAAAGCAAAACAAAACGCAACACTGTATCTATTTATCTCTGGCTGCACTGTGTCTTTGCTGCTACACGCAGGCTCTCTCTAATTGCAGCGAGCAGGGGCTGCTCTCCAGTTGTGATGCTCGGGCACCCCACTGCGGGGGCTTCACTTCTTGCGGAGCACGGGCTCTAGGCACACGGGCCTCAGAAGTCGTGGCTCCTGGGCTCTAGACAGGCTCCATAGTTGTGACGCACTGGCTTAGTTACCCCAAGGTGAGATCTTCCTGGACCAGAGATCTAATCCATGTCCCCTGCATTGGCAGGAGGATTCTTAATCCTGTACTACCAGGGAAGTCCTAGATTTCCTTTTAAAGTATCTTAGGAAGCTGCAGGAGGAAAAACAAGAGATCTCTGTGTTTACCAGGTATTCATCTCAGAAGGTTTCACTGCTCAGCCTATTCAAATCCCCTTGGCCTTGGGCTTCCTAACATTTGTGGGGCGCCTTACCATTTGCAAAGCACTTAAACGCGTCTTTCTTTAGTCCCTGGGTCAATATGATCCCCTGGAGGAGAGAATGGCCACCCACTCTGGTATTCTTGCCTGGAGGATTCCATGCTCGGAGGAGCTCAGCAGGCTACAGTACATGGGGTCACAAAGACTTAGACACGACTGAGTGACTAACACTTTAGTCTCTTGACTCTTTGGAGAGCAAGACAGATGAGGGATTGGGGCCTCAGAGAGGCTGAGTCAGTGGCTCAAGGTCACACAGCGCTGAGCAGCCAGCAGGACGCCTCCCCCAGGTTCCGATCCTGGAGGCATCCTGTCCCTTGAGCTGTGCCGCCTCCAGCCACTCTCCCGGCACAGCCATGCGTCAGCATTCTAATCAGCTGCCAAAAACTCAATATGGAGCCTCTGCCCTTAAAATTGTCTTTTATATTCTTAATCTTGTAGATTAGCTTTGTTTAAGCCATTAGCATATTTCATCATCTCTAATATATGGAAATTAGTGTTTTCATTTGGCTCATTAATCGCGCTTCTTCCCCTAAAAGCCAGAGTTACTGGAAACAATATTACACAAAGACCAGAACACCTCACATTCTTGAGATGAGCTGGGCGGGGGGTGGCAGTGAGCTAGCAATGATTATCCACTCTGATTCTGCCTGGACGCCTAAATGACAATCTTTAAAGGGGTGAATTTCAATGACTAATCTGCTGAGGCTTGGCTCTGCTGTTTAGCATGAGAGCATAGCTTTATTCGCCAGCTTTTCAGCTCATCACTATTACTGCATGGAAAAATACAGTAAATAGAGATGCTTGGATATTAACAAGCAGTTGATTATTAAAATTCTGAATTTTAAAGAATTTTAAAAATAATCTAGGGGGTGGGACAGGGTTGAGAATGAGTGTGTGTCTTGCTGTGATTTCTCTCTTCTGTGTCAGCAGCTGGCCTGTGCAGACCCCTCTGCCCTGCAACCAACCCTCTAATCTACATGGAGCGTTCACCTGCCCCTTGGGAAACGTGATGGGAAACATGATAGCCATGTCTTCACCACAGCACCCTTGGGATGGGGCGAGGACTTCCAGTGGGTGTAATGGTGTAACCACAGGCCTCCAATGGGGTTGAGCTGGTTTCACTGAGGAAGTGCCCTGTTCAAGCTGGGGCCTGAACTCAATGCTCCCACAGAGAGGAGAAGCTGATCCAGCATTGTCATCCCTGTATTAGTTCGTAAGGCTGCTTGGCCACATGCTTGGTAGCTTAAAATAACAGTAATTTAGGGACTTCCCTGGTGATCTGGGGGCTTCCCAGGTGGCGCTGTGGTAAAGCTGGGGCCTGAACTCAATGCTCCCACAGAGAGGAGAAGCTGATCCAGCATTGTCATCCCTGTATTAGTTCGTAAGGCTGCTTGGCCACATGCTTGGTAGCTTAAAATAACAGTAATTTAGGGACTTCCCTGGTGATCTGGGGGCTTCCCAGGTGGCGCTGTGGTAAAGAATCTGCCGGCAATGCAGGAGACCTAGGTTCGATCCCTGGGTTGGGAAGACCCCCTTGAGAAGGGCGTGGCAACCCACTCCAGTATTCTTGCCTGGAGAATCCCATGGACAGAGGAGTCTGGCGGGCTACAGTCCATGGGGTCGCAGAGAATCAGACACAACTGAACACACACTGGTGATCCCGCGGCTAAGACTCGGTTGCCAGTGCCGGGGGCTGTGTTTCATCCCTGGTCAGGGAAGTAGAACCCACAGACCACAAGGAGGAGTTCACACACTACAACAAAGAGTCTGCTGCAACTAAGACCTGGTACAGTCAAATTAATTAATTGATTGATCTTTTTTAAAAGTAATTTATCATCTCATAATTCTGAACGCCAGGAGTCTGAGATCAAGGTGTGATCTGAAGGCTCACCTGCCTCAATTCAGTCCTGCTTCCAAGAGAAGGCAGTGTAACTAGAGCCCAGCCCTCTTTGTGTTCCCTTTCAGCCATTCAGAGGCCACACAGGGTCACGGAAGTAGCAATGTGAGAATCACCGTTTAGGGGATCAGACTGAAAGAATTTGAGTCCAGGCTCTGCCTGTTCTGAGCCCTGCAGCCCTGGGCCTGCTACTCAAGCTTCCTGAGCCTCTGCTCCTTCACCTGCCCAGTTAAGTTCAGTTGCTCAGTGATGTTCGACTCTTTGCAGCTCCATGGACTGCAGCACGCCAGGCTTCCCTGTCCATCACCAACTCCTGGAGCTTACTCAAGCTCATGTCCATCAAGTGGGTGATGCCATCCAACCATCTCACCCTCTGTTGTCCCCTTCTCATCCCACCTTCAATCTTTCCTAGCATCAGAGTCTTTTCTAATGAGTTAGTTCTTCGCATCAGGTGGCCAAAGTATTGGAGTTTCAGCATCAACATCAGTCCTTCCAATGAATGTTCAGGACTGATTCCTTTAGGATATCCTTGCAGTCCAAGGAACTCTCAAGAGTCTTCTCCAACACCACAGTTCAAAAGCATCAATTCCGTGCTATCTTTCTTTATAGTCCAACTCTCAAATACATACACGACTACTGGAAAAACCATAGCTTTGACTAGACAGACCTTTGTTGGCAAAGTAATGTCTCTGCTTTTTAATATGCTGTCGAAGTTGGTCATAGCTTTTCTTCCAAGGAGCAAGCGTCTTTTAATTTCATGGCTGCAGTCACCATCTGCAGTGATTTTGGAGCCCCCAAAATTAAGTCTCTCACTGTTTCCATTTTTTCCCCATCTATTTGCCATGAAGTGATGGGACTGGATGCCATGATCTTAGTTTTCTGAATGTTGAGTTTTAAGCCAACTTTTTCACTCTCCTCTTTCACTTTCATTAAGAGGCTCTTTAGTTCTTCCTTTCCTGCCATAATGGTGGTGTCATCTGCATATCTGAAGTTATTGGTATTTCTCTGAGCAATCTTGATTCCAGCTTGTGCTTCATCCAGTCTGGCATTTCACGTGATATGTATTTTGCATATAAGTTAAATAAACAGGGTGACAATATACAGCCTTAACATGCTCCTTTCCCGATTTGGAACCAGTCTATTGTTCCATGTTTAGTTCTAAGTGTTCCTTCTTGACTTGCATACAGATTTCTCAGGAGGCAGGTCAGGTGGTCTGGTATTCCCATCTCTTTAAGAATTTTCCACAGTTTGTTGTGATCCACACAGTCAAAGGCTTTGGTGTAGTCAATAATGGAAGAAGGTGTTTCACTGCATATCATGAGTTATTAGCACTCATCTCACCTGGCTATTGTGAGAATTAAATGAAAACATGTCTACAAGATGCCTTGTACATAGTAGATGCTCAGTGTTAGCTCTCTTCTTCCATCTCCATGTTTCCCACATACCTTACACAGTCCTTGGGACATTATTATATAAACAATTCTGCAACAAACGTGTGCTTCTCAAGCTGAACTTGTGTTTCAGTTAGTTGGCAAGGAGAAGTGTTTTTCATGTCTGGGTTTTAAGAGTCCACTGAGGGGTGCCCAGCCAGGTGGGGGCTGCCTTCTTTGAAATGAACACAAGTCCAGCACCGGGCCTGGCAATCACTGACTGTCACAGTGTCTCCGCAGGTCCCGTGTCGCGTGGGCCTTTGTGTCTGCTGTACAGAAATCAATTGCCTTGTTCCCAGGAGCCTGCACACGCAGGAGCAGCATTCAGAAGAGAACAGCTACACTGGAACAGGCGCCTCTCTGCTCAGTGGCTCCAGCTGACCCTGGTTCCCCTGTGCCTGCCTCTGGCAGGTGAGGCTGCAGCCTGCTGCAAAATGACACTCGTGGGAGGGCTGCCCCTTGCCGAGGTCACTGCTGTCTCAGTTTCTGGTGGTTCAAAAATGGTGGCTTTATCTGCTTTTCCCGAAGTACTCAAGCCAGAGGAGACTGGTTTGTAACAACTCAGATCGGAAGAGACCCTTATGAGCTGGATCATTCTTTGGCACCAGACTTCAAGTGTTTATTCATTCACTCATTGAACAAACATCTACAGAGGGCCAGGCACTTTCCCGCATTAACTCAACTCTTAATCCCAAGAGTTCTCATTATCCTTCCTCTCATAGGTGGGAAACTGAGGTTGGGAAAGAGGAAGTCATTTCCCCAGATGCCTGCCCTTTTGTGAGTTCAGGATAGAGACAGGAAAGAACATGGGGTCCAGAGAGAAAAGCAGTAGGGAGACGAGGCTGGTGAGGCAGACTGGGGCCTGGTGATAAACCTGGGGTGACGGGGTGTCCATTCAGGAAACAATACACCAGCATCCCCGTGACTGTCAGTGCAGAGACGGGAAATCGTGTGGGGTCAGAATGTGTGCCCGTGGTGCCTCTGTGGCCCAGCATCTTCCCATCTCTTCTTCAGGGTACCTTTAGCTAACCACACCTGCGCCCTCCTCCAGAAAGTGTTTCCTTATCAACATTCTTATAGCCAGGGTGCTAATCAGGTCTTGCTCAGTTACGCTTTGATCACAGACAACCCAGATGCTCTGCGGCCTACGAACACCACAGCATATTTCTCTCTCGAGTTAAACCCCTGGTCAGCCAAGGCTCTTCTCTATGGCATCTTCCTTCTGGGATCCAGAATGAAGGAACAGCCCCTCCCTGCGATGTGCTGAAGAAGAACGGTGTAACCACACCAAGAAGCAGGTTATTTACCTTTATGGTCTGTTGTTCCTTGCTATTCAGCCACTAACTCATATCTGACTCTTTGTAACCCCGTGAACTGTAGCACGCCAGGCTTCCGTGTCCTTCACTATCTCCATGAGTTTGCTCAAACTCATGTCCATTGAGTTACTGATGCCATCCAACCATCTCATCCTCTGCCACCTTCTTCTCCTCCTGCCCTAAGTCTTTCCCAGCATCAGGGTCTGATGAGTCGACTTCACATCAGGTGGCCAAAGTACTGGAGCTTCAGCTTTAGCATCTCCTGTGAATACACAGGGTTGATCTCCTTTAGGATTGTCTGGTTTGATCTCCTTGCTGTCCAAGGGACTCTCAAGAGTCTCCTCTAGCACCACGGTTTGAGAGCATCAGTTCTTCAGCCCTCAGCCTTCTTTATGGTCCAACTCTCACATGCATACATGACCACCAGAAAAGGCATAGCTTTGACTATATGGACCTTTGTTGGCAAAATGACGTCTCTGCTTTTTTGATACTGTGTCTAGGTTTGTCATAGCTTTTCTTCCAAGGAGCAAGTGTCTTAATTTCACGGCTGCAGTCACAGTCCACAGAGATTTTTGATCTGAGGAAAATAAAATCTGCCACTATTTCCACTTTTTCCCCATCTATTTGCCATGAAGTGATGGGACTGGCTGAACAAGGTATTTACTCTGGTCTCATTTACACTATGGAAATAATATTAATTCTCTCTCAACGAGGCTCCTATAAAGACTGAATGAAATACAGTACAATTGCCTGGAGGCGTGGGGCAGGGTCAGTTTGCTTACAGCTTTGTGGTGCCAAGTACGGTGCCTGACAAAAGGGCCGGCTCAGCAGTTCTCTGTGGGACTTGATTCATCAGTGAATGTTTACCGAGCACCTTCTGTCTGTCAGGAGCTATTCTAGGAGAGATCTTGGGATCTAGAGGAGAATGAGACAGGCAGGATTCCTGTGGTCATGAACCTGATAGCCCAGTTAGTGAGCACAGACAATAACGAACCAAGTCAGAATTCCAGAGAGTGGTAAGAGTTGTAAAGAAAATTAAACAGAATGGATAAAAACAGGTCGGAAAATGAATGCCACTCATCGTGAGAGACCCCTCCCAAGAGGCAACTTTGAGCTGAGACCCATTTAACGAGGAGCGACTCATGAAAAAAAAATCAGGCACCAGCACCCCGAACAGAAGGAGGAGGGCACGGGCAAAGGCCCCGAGGCCAAGACGAGCCTGACTGTCTAAGGAACACAAAGAAGCCAATCAGGCCAGCGCATCCTGAGTGCAGGGGGCACCCACTCCGAAGGCAGCCGGGAAGAGGCAGGGACTTCTGCCCCTCTTCTCGTGCCCTTCCAGGGTCGCCAGAACCTCGCCCAGCGCCTGGGGCACAGCCAGAGTCTAGGAAGCATCTCTTCAAGAAAGAGTAGTGAGCAGGATGGATCGACAGCCCCACAGAGGCAGGGCTCCTCCCCTGGCGGGGCTGCAGAGGCTCTGCCCGTTCTTTCCTTTTGATTCTCCTCCTTGGTTCCTCCCTGGCCCCTAGAAACTTCTTTCAGTGCAGCATCACCCCATGACATGTTACAATTTCCAAAATTATAGCTTTCTGATGACCTAGAGATGTACTTCATTCTTATAAATAAGCTCTCCCCAAACCACAGTGTGGGATGGGCCAGAACGAATCCCATCCGCTGTGACTGCTGTCAGCTCTGCCCCCAAGCCACGGCAGCCACTGACTGGGCCTGGATTTCTGGGTGGTTTTTGCCTGGGGGCCTGGCTCTCACCCCCACAAACAGTGGAGTCCCATAGTGTGGCATGTCTAACTCCACCTCCATGCTTCAGCTATGCCCGCTGCAGAAGAGAAGGAGCCAGGAACAAGTAACACGGTGAACTCAGGCCTCAGGATGAGCTGGGATAGGAAAGGAGACTCAGTCGTTCCCTGAGTGCGCCAGCGCTCTCGCGGTGAGAGCATCTTTCCTTCTGTGGTCCTGGAGATCTTAGCGCTGAAAGATCTGGGAGAGCTGAAGGTACCTGGCTCCTATAAAGCGATCATACTCGGTGCCAGCATGGAGGGCACCTGGGCCAAGCTGGCCAGCTGTAAGCCAGGACGTCACCCTCCCGGGGAGGCCTTAACGGGGGTGGGGAGTTGCCATACAAGCGATTCCACTGTCTCTGCTCACTTCAGAGGAAGCCCGGAGCTGCTTGTCCAGGGATGGCTCTGGAGGAGGCTTGTGTGCTGGGCTGAGCATCAGAAGACCAGACTCTGGCCTTGGCTGGCCCCTGAGCTGGTGACCTGCTCCCCAGGTGTAAGACAAAGGCCTTGGGGTGGATGGTCTCAGCACATCCCCACCCTTACTCTGACATTGTGTGACCTGAAGGGGGCGCCACTGAGGGACTATGTATGGAGCATTGACGAGAGTTCTGGGGAGGGATGGTGAGAAGAAGCCACACCTGGGTCGAAGGAGTCATGGAGAGGACACCCACTGGCCCTTCCCAAGCCTGACTGGAGGCTTAGCTTACACCAGGAGGAGATCAGTCCATTGAGGAACCCTTTCCAGAGGAGCCATGCCCTGGGAACCAGGCTAATGCCAGAAATCAGCCGACCTCCTGGTCCAGGTCATCTCCTTGGCCAGAGGCCTCTTTAGCATCAGACACCCCAGAGACAGCAAAGGGGTGCACTGAGGGGAGCAGTCGGGGAAAAGTGGAGCCAGGCCCCGACCTAGTTAGAAAGTGTCTCACACGGCCCCTCCCATCAGAGAGGCAAGTGGGCATTGGGAGCAGGCAGGGGCATTGAGGAGGAGGCTTCAAGTCATCCCAGCACCCCAAGTCCAGGTTGCCTAGTGACGACGCAAAGAAAGCTGCAAGGGGGCAGGGAGTGATGGAGCAGGTGGCCCAGGATGAGGAGCTGAGAAAGCTGGAGGCCCCAGCAGGAAGCTGAGTCTGGGCTGACCAAGAACCTGGCAGACAGGGGCCTGGGCCAGAACCAGGGTTTCCTGAGGGCCCAGCACGTGCAGGACTGTGGATAAGCCTGTGTGAAGGGATGAAACATTGATGTGAGGATGATTCTTGGGGTCGTGGACGCACATGGGGCAGCCTCTGAATGGAGCTACAGGCCAGGAGCCCGATGCAAACAGCCAAAAGCGATGATCAGGAATTCTCCCTTTAACCCTGACATCTCTAAGGCTGGTGCAGCTTGTATTCTGAGCAGGACGTATGTGGATCCTCTCTGCCCTTCACAGCCCACTCCTTTCCTGGGCTATTCCTCTGTCAGAGTCCCAGCACCCCAGCTCTGTGAGCCCCGCCCAGTCTCTCCGGAGCTCCAGAAAGGGGACTGAGGCCCTCCAGTGCTGGGTGAGCCAGGGCCCACATGGAACCAGGGGACACACGGGGCTGGGAAGGCTTGGGCCAGAGCTGCAGTGGGAGAGGGAGGAAGAGGTGGAAATTAGTCACAGTCACACACCGAACCCTGCAAACCAGGTATTACCTTCCCCGTGTTGTGGTGAGGAAATTAGGCTCAGGGGACTTAAGGAACTGCCCAAGAACACACAGCCAAGTACAAGTCAGAGGCTGGATTTGAACGCAGATCTGCTTGAGTCCAAAGAAGTGTTCTTATAATGCAAGACACCGCACTTCCCGTCAGAGAAGTGCAAAGAGAAAGAACCCAGAGCTAAGGGGAAGTGGGTGTGTCCAGGGCAGAGGTGGGGTGGTAGGGGGAGAGTGGAGGTAAGAAGATGCTATCAGCTGGAAAGGGGAAAGGAAAAGAGACAACTGCAGAGGGAGAGAATAAAGAAACACAGTTGCCAGCGTGGAACTCAAGGACAGACCTTGGGAAATTTTAAAAGTTGTCAGATCTTTCTTGATGAGTTTTTTTCTGTCCAACTGGTGGCATAACTTTGAGAGAGTGCCAGGGACAGAAAAATGGAGACAATTAAATGATCCCCCCACCACCGACTGTTTTCCCAGAAACCTCTCCATCACCCCTGCAGGCCCTGGGGCCCCGAGGACCAGCTTAAAAGGCACAGTGTTCAGTCACATTGTAAAGACCCGTTGCTTTCCATCCGTAGCTGTGCATGACAATGTTTGCAGTCAAGCTCTGGGGCCCAAGTCTATTAAAATTCTGATGGTTCTGTGGCTTTGGGATTGGCTAATGATAGAAACTTCCGCGGAGGAAGAAAAACTCTAATGACAGTCAGTCCGGCAGAAGCCAAATGCAGCGAGCTCGCTGCAGTGCAGGGTCCGCTCGGACGGAGCCTTCTGTCCTGACCGGAGGAGCGCGCCTCCCACCACTCGGGCTCATGGTCACGGCTGATTCTGGGAGGCTGTGAAAGACAGGTGTGTGCTGCCTGCTCAGTCGTGTCCAGCTCTTTGTGACCCCGTGGACTGTAGCCCACCAGGCTCCTCTGTCCATGGGATTTTCCAGGCAAAAATACTGGAGTGGGTTGCCGTTTCCTCCTCTGAAAATGTTTATTAATATCACTAATAACAACAATAATAATACATTAGTAGCGTACATTTGTATTTTACATGAGGAATTTACATCTGCAGAGAATTTGATGTTTAACAAAGTACATCTCAGACACTTCTCTCCATCCTAACAATAACCTAGGAAGCAAGTGGTGGGGGGAACACTGTGGAATCAGATATGCCTGGTCCTGCCCTCCCCGCCGCAGGGCAAAACTGCCCTCCCACTCCCCTGGAGATTAGGTGTGGCTGTGTCACTTAAGACCTGGCTAAAGCCTTTACGTTCTGAGTCACCTGTTCCCTGCCACACAGCAGCACCGCAGAGTCCCCAGCCAGCAAGCATTGGGTTGGTACAGATGGAAGTAACTCGCAGCATCTCACCAAACTGATGCTGAATACTTAGCCTCTGTGCACTGGTGCTGAATTGAAGCTCAGAGTCTTGGGTGAAGTATCAAAGGATAGTTATTGCTTTGCCAGGAAAAGGGGTATACAGCAGGCTCCTGCCTCTCAAAACAGTGTGTGCCAACCTGGGAGGACTGAGCGAGGAGCTTCCTAGCACTGATTGGAGACTGGGGTCTGCGGATCAGGATGAGGGAGTGTGCAGGCCTGCATGCCTTTCATGGTCTTCTCTGGATTGAAGAATGCTAGCACCTTCTCTCTGTTGGGGGTTTTCGTTCAGTAAAGAACTCCAAGGTATTTTTATGTGTATCCCTTGAGGCAGAACCAGGATAGTACCCCAAGGCTGCGGCACCATTTGCTGGCTGTTCCGCCCTTGTCTCTGCATTCCCTCCCTTCCCTGATTAGTGGTTGTTCAAATCTGCCCTTTGGAACTCAGGAAGTTCACGGAGTTGGAAGGCTATTCCCTAGGGAACAAGAAATGGGGTGAAAGAAAAGCTTCTGTGCCCAGTGTCCTGCTTGGTTTCAATACTGACTGGAGCAGAAATTAGCCCCATCTCCAAAATAAGCAAATGAAAACATGCTTCCCTAAGGCCTCCTAGATACCAGCAGGCGATGGATCTTCGGTTTCCTGCTCCTTCTTGGCCATCAGGGAGGGCAAGCACTGAATCCAGCCTGAGTGTTAGAACAGATGGCCTTGGGCAAGCTCAGCCTCTGTGGGTGCTGCTTTGCTCCTCTGAGAAACAGAAATGATGGAGGCAGGGCGGTTGAGAGAACGTGATCAGACACCATCCCAGGGAGTGCTTGCTGTGATGGGTGCCCTCCCCACTCCCCCAGTGCGTGTCTCGCGGGGACTCAGGCGCCCTGGGGAGTCTGCAGGTGACTCAGGGCTCCCCAGACGCCCTCCTCGAATGGCTGCCTCTTCTGCCCTCAGCTGAGTAGAGTTTTTATTCCTGTCTGGGCTCGGAATCCAGAAGCTGTCTCATGTCTAACCAGAACAGTTTTCATTTCAAAACGTCCCATTGTCCGGGAACAATGGTGTGAGGCAGAGCTGAGCTGCTCCTGAGAAGGAGCAGCGGAAGGCATCTGAGAACAGTGGCACCTCTGAGCGGCACCAGGTGTCGGCAGGAAGGACCCTGTAATTAATTTTTAAATTTGCTATTATCACGCATTTAGGCAATACACTGGCGTTTCACTTGGTTTTGACCTTTCAAAATGTTACAAGCAATGTCAGTCTTTCTCCAGTGTTGAAGGACACTGTCCCAGAGGCTATAAAAACCTCAGCTTCATGGACTGGCAAGCTTCCTTTTTAAAGTTTTCTCTCGTTTCCCTCTATTTTACTTGTCATCTACATAAAGCAAATTGCACACACACACACTCTTTGTTTTCTGGAAATGAGGTATATGCTTCCATCCCTTCCTTTCCATTCCCCAAGTGGCTGTCACACCTTTTTTTTTTTTTTTGGTGATAGAATATACATAACATAAAGTTTAGCCTGTTAGCTGTTTTTAAGGGTCGAGTTCAGAGGTGTTAAGTACATTCACATGGTTGTTTAGCCATCACCACTATCCATCTCCTGAACTTTTTCATCTTTCCAAACTGAAACTCTGTGCACATCAAACACTAATTCCCCATCCTCCCTGCCCCCAGCCCCTAACACCCACCCTTCTACTTTCTATCTATGAACTTGACTCCTCCAGGTACCACATGTGAGTGGAATCATAAAAGATTTATCTTTTTATGACTGGCATATTTCACTTAGCAGACTGTCTTCAAGATTTGTTCATGTTGTAGCATATGTCAGAATTTCCTCCCTTTTAAAGGCTGAATAATATTCCATTTATGGATAGACCACACATTTTTTAAATGATGAAAGATCCTTGATGGTTCGTAGTTATACCCTGTATCTCAGTGTGGAAAATGTTGTCTCCACACCTTATTTCTTCAATCCCCCAGCAGTGTTTGGAGATGGATGTGACTAGTCCATCTCAGACGTGAGGAACCAAGTCTCAAAGAAGCTTAGGCATTGCTCCAGGCAGTTCACAAGTGGATGCCAGGGCCTTGGACCCACGGTTCCCTCCCACCTCCACCCACGACACCCTGGACTCAAATATTAGAAGCAGAACTTATTCTTTGTTTGAGCTGATGTTCACTTTCCCGTTTTATTTCACTCTTCACATATACCCACGAACCTGATGTTCAAGCAGGGGTTCAGACAAGGTCGGAGTGGGAACAGAGTCTCATCTCAAGAAACCTTTGCAAAAGAAGAAGGAAAAGAAAAACCCCGCCCCAATCCCAGTACCCCAGCTGTGACCCGCCGAGTCTAACTTCTACCCTATTTATAGGAGATCATGATGGCTGTGGGGGACACAACAGCAGGACACCTCTTATTTGCATTTAAAAACCACGCAGGTGAGACCGGGTCAAGCTGGAGCAAAACCACACGAGGCTGGGCCAGGGAAGCCAGGGAGGTGACAGCTGCTGCTCTTGGCCAGGTCCCTGGGGCCGCAGGTCCTCTGCAGGGGCCTGTCCCATGTCTGACAACGACCCACGGCCGGAGCATCTGCCTCCGGGGTGGAGACGGTGGGTCACACAGGCAGGAAGCAGTGTGGGTAAGTGTAGCCCCGAAATCCACTTTCTCCTGCCTCATCCTTGGCTCCGCCTCTGCCAGGTTGAAGGAAGGAAAGCGGGACCACTCCGCACGTGCGGCTTCGGGGTGGGGGACCCATGACAGCGCTGAGCCGCGGGCTCCTTCCACAGCTGCCACCACGGCAGGGCCCGGAGACCCTCCTCAGAGACAGGACGCCAAAGGTCGTACCCCACCCAACCTCTCCACCTCCCCATCTCCCTACCCGCCACCCCACCCTCTGCACCCTCTCTGGATCACCTTCAGGCCAGGAAGTATCGGCGCCGTTTCTTAGCGCTATTTCTTCACTCATTTTTAATAAAGCGTGGGCATTTACTGGTTGCTGCTGCTAAGTGCTGGGCTCAAGGCGAAGCCCCAAGGCCCCAAGAGGAAGATGACCTTGTCTGTGACCTTGAGAGCAGACAGCCTCCACCCCATCACCACCACACAATGAAGTGTTTTGGAGGCAGACGTGTGGTGCTGGGTCAGGGGCAATTCTCCCAGAGAAGGGGGAGGCCCGGTGCAGAAGAGATGTTATTGAGCCAGGTCTTTGGGGCTGAGCCCACCAGGTAGGAGATGGGGGTCCACACTCCACAAAGGGCACAGGCTGTGCAAAATGAGCGGAACATCCACAGAGAAGGGCCGGATGGTGAGTGACAGGAGATGTTCTGGGAAGCAGCGGATACACTGTCTGTTAAAACCCTGAAGTCAAGGAATCCAGGAGGTTCCTTGATCTTGCAGGCAGTGTGGAGCTGGGAGATGTCTATTGCAAGGTAGAGGTGGGTGGCGGGGGAGTCAGGGGCCAGTTGGCACCTGATGGACAGGCACAGGGGAGCTGCGGGGAAGGAATGGGAACACTACCCCCCTCCCTCAGGGCAAACAGGGTACAGGGACAGAAGATTGTCACATCAGAGAGCCTTCTGAGGAGCAGATGTGTCCTTGGAGGCTTCAGGCCCTCAGAGCAGCATGTCTGTTAATAGCTGCCTTGCATCAGGACTGAAGAGCCTCCTGCACCCAGCTCACCAAGGGCTGGCTGGCTACGCCTGTAAGATGCCACCCGCGACTACACAGTGGGGAATCGGAGGCTTCAAATGAGGGGAAAAGGCCTGACTTGCTGGCCCAGGCCTCCGAGGGAGCTTCAGGGTGTCATGAGGCCCGTGGGGCCATTACCCACCGCCGACCAGCCTGTTGAGGAGCCTGAAATGTCATTAGAGGCTCACTTCTCTGACATCAGGTCTTTTCTTCCCAGGCCCCAGCTTGAGAGATGCCATTCAGCTTCAGTTCAGTTCAGTAGCTCTGTCGTGTCCGACTCTTTGTGACCCCATGGACTGCAGCACACCAGGCATCCCTGTCCATCACCAACTCCTGGAGCTTGCTCAAACTCATATCCATCGAGTCAGTGAGCCTCAGTTTCTATAAGGAACTGACCACTTTCCTTAATAATAAGACCTACGTCCTCCAAGGTTGGCAGCAAAGGGATACTTGCAGGGTGGGCAGCTCTCCACAGTTCACTGATCCCTACTGCCAGCCAGGTGAACACGCGCCCCCTTCAATGCTCTGCTGAGAGGTGGGCACTGCCCTTGACTCAGAGACTGGACTTGGGGGCCAGCAGAAAAGCAAATATGACTCTGCAGGGACAATGAATGGACACACAGCAGGCCAGTCTCTGAGTTCAGGAGCCTTGTTCTGCTTGAACAAGTTAGAGGAAAAGACACCCCAGGTGGTGATCCTGAGCTGGCTCCCAGGGGGACCAAGTTCCCATCATGTGCCTCTCTTATACAATGACTTCACGTGGGTAGCTTGAAATCAGCCATAGTGGAATTATTTATGAAAACTGGCCAGCACTACACAGCAGGGTTTTTTTTTTTCTCCCCAAAGAGCTGGTGGTTAAACATTTATTAGCATTTATTAACTGGTTTTTTAACATGCCCACCTCATGACCCAGAAATTCCACCTCTTGGTGAAAAGTAAGAGAAAAGAGTCCATCCGTCCAAAGACAAGGGCAAAAATGTTTTACCTGCCACATTTGTAATAAAGTCACATTCATAAATAAAGAGTAGAAATGGGCCAATGTCCATTGGGAGGAGAATGGGTAAACTGAGTCACAATTGTACAGTGGATACACCTCTGAGAGAAAGAGAGATGAGCATTTAAAACAGCATGGATGAATCTCACAGATACCATGTTAAATGGAAGAAGTCAGAAGCAAAAGACTACGTCATATGATTCCATTTGTGTGAAGTTCAAGAATGGGCAAAACTGGTATAGAATAAAAGAGATCAGAATACCGATTACCTCAGTGGGGGAGGAGTTAGAACTGAGTGGGAAGGGGCAAGGGGCCTCTTCTGTATCTTGGTGTAGATGACCGTACACAAGGGTACATACACAGAAAATCAAACCAAGCTGTTGTTGTTCAGTTCCTAAGTCATGTTTGAATTTTTGTGACCCCCATGAGCTGTAGCACGCCAGGCTTCCCTATCCTTAGCCGTCTCAGAATTTGCTCAAACTCATGTCCATTGAGTCGGTGATGCCATCCACCCATCTCATCCTCTGTCACCCCCTTCTCCTCCTGCCCTCCGTCTTTCCCAGCATCAGGGTCTTTTCCAGTGAGTTGGCTCTTTGCATCAGGTGGCCAAAGTACTGGAGCTTCAGCATCAGTGCTTCCAGTGAATATTCAGGGCTGATTTCCTTTAGGATGGATGGTTTGATCTCTTTGCTGTCCAAGCTGTATGCACTTTGCACATTACATGCCTTGCAGATAAAAAGTAAAGAAAGCAAGTGCGTGTCTGTGGGGGTGTGTCCTCCTCCTTGCTAGCTCCTGGGTCATCTCAGCCCCCATCTCCCAGGAGCTCAGACCTTCCTGAAAGCTCAGATTCAAGAAAGATCACCTCCTGAGTTTTGGTTTTCTGGAACACATTGCCCAGGCTTACCCAACAAGGATGTCCCAAACTCAGGATCTAAGTCTATTTCTCCCAACCAGGAGCTGGGATGCTCTGGGGTAGGCAGGTCTGGGGTATACAGTGGAGAGGGCAGGGAACCCAGATAGATGAATACTAAATACCCCTGCTTAACAAAGCTCTAGGCTCCCAGCAGTTGGGAGATGGGGGCGTGGCCTGTTTGTGCAAGAAACACCCTCTCTAAAATCTAGGAGAATAAATAAAACATTCTCATGCTAATCCTGCTCTGCAGTGACTTTTATTAGAAATCATAACTCACCAAACTCCTCCAGCTTCTGTCCTGACCCTACTTCACAGCCAATGACCAGCTAGGAGTACGTCTCACACCCAGCCCTGCGGTGTTCGTGAACTGTAGGGAGACACACACAGTCACGGAGTGGCCCTGGGTGAGGTGGGTGGGGTGTGGCCCTCGGAGACAACAGCCAGGCCTTCTCCCCAGCCCCCTCCCCTGCTTCCCTTGGACCCCTTCTTTCTCAAGGGCCCTAGGGGTCAAGTTCATAATGTCCCGAGCCTCTGCCTAGTGAAAACACCTATAGAGGAATCAGTGAATCTTTTCTGCAAAGCCTCCACCTGCCAGGTCACATGCAGGCAAAGCCTTGCCTTTGGACTCAGGCCCCGAGACTGAGCAGGACACACCCTGCCCAGCAGGCCTGGGGGTCTTGGGGTCACGGATACCATCCCTAACCAGAGCCGGCATAAAGGCTCAACCATACAAGCTCTGTGCTGCTGATCACAGAGGGCAGGGTGGGACATACAGGTACCTGCAGCCCCTAAGGACGCTCTGGGGTGGGGGGCAAATGCAAGCCCTCAGTCCCAGCCTCCCAGACCTGTGCTGCCGGCTATGGGATCCTAGACCACCAAGCCCAGACCCAGGGCCGGTCAACGTGCCCACTCGCCCTGATGTCCACTGTGCATCCAGACCCTCGGCTCTCTGGAGGCTGGGACCAGATAGACCAATGACCTCTTCTCCTTGCTGGTGTGTGGCCTGGACAGATGGCTCCGCTTGCTTGTCTGTGCCTTGGGGACACTGTGAGTGCTTGCAGCCCGTGACCTCCAGAGGAGCCAATGAGATGCCCAGAGGCAGGCCCAGCACCACGCCAGGTACACAGCGCACAGCGGCAGCTGTCGCCGTCACGTGTCTCGTCTGAGCACAGTTATTTCTGCCGCTCTTTCCTAGCCGCTGCTTCCCAGGCCCGGCTGCAGCGTCGTGGTCTGGACCCTGCCTGGCCGGTCACAAGCTGGCCCGTCTCCCACCCTCCCTCAGCCCCCAGCCCTGAGCCCACTGTGGCTGTCAACTGCTGGTCACTCCCTCCTGGATGCCCTCAGGGGACCAACACCCCCTCCCCCCAGAACCAACCAAGGTCACCCCGCCCCTAAGTTTAAGGGCGATATTTTTAAAGATTCATCACATTATTTGCAAGCAACCTGCTCCTTCCTGCCAGAAAGATGCTAAATAAGTTTGTTTTTTGTTATTTTCCACCTATAATAACTGCTTTTCAAAGCGAGACAGAAACAAACATGGAAAAAAGCAAAAGGGTTTACAGCTAGTAAAACATCCTCAGCTGTTTCCCAGCCTCTTCCCACAAACATTTCTGATGCCGCCCGCCCACCTCTGCCGCTTCTTACACCATCCCACGCGCTGTTCTTCATCGCACGGTGCCGCTTGCAGCCCGTTAGTATCAGGCCAGTGACCCTCTCCCCTGCTGCTCTGTGGCCTGGACAAATGTCTCCACTTGCTCTTCTGTGCCGCGGTTCTCGCTAACGGCTCCTGGAATGCCATGGTATGAGTGCTCCGTAGTGTATGTTTGAATCCCATTGTGACGGTCATTTCCGCAGCTTCCACGGCTGTAGTAAATATCTTTGTATATTTATGCCACAAAAGTGGAACTGCTTGGTTGAAAGTCGAGGCCTCCGTGTGTGTTTCGTCCTGACCGCTCCCCAGGGGTCAGCCGCCAGCCTGCCAGGTGCCCTGTGCTAGTCCTACT
>SJYC01050834.1:0-25761 GCA_006408675.1 Madoqua kirkii | reverse complement strand
CCACTTAAGTGTGAGAGCCACTCATTCACTCATTCATTCATTCGCCTCTCCAGCCAGCCTTCTGCAGGGTGCTAGGATTGCCACAAGGCCAAGTTCAGTCAGCCTTCGGAAGCCGGTGGCCTTGTTAAATCTCCTCATCTCCTGGGACCCCTCCCTGTCCTCTGCCTGCCCCTGCCCTTCTGGAGGGCAGAGCCTGCTCTGCCTGCCGCGTGGAGAATGGAGCCTGCACACAGAGAGGGGCGGGGTGCCTCGAGAGGCCAGGAGAGGTGCCCCCTCCCTGCAGGAAGTCCTGGGAGTCCCCCTGGGTCCTGACAGCAAACTCACATTATTTAAACTGGCTCTGAAGAGGGCTCTTCCTTCTAACACAGCAAGCTTGGAGGTGCTTCCCTCCTCTGTGGGTCCCTGGGGCGGAGACCCGGCTTCTGGATCTGCATCCTCAGCACCCAGCGAGGGCTGACAGCCACTTCCAAGGGTACCCGCCTCGACCTTTGAAGGGGCAGCACGTGCCCCTTTGAAATCAGGACATCAGGCCAGGAGAGTCTGTGTCTGGCCAAGAGATGACTGACAGTTTCAGGGTTTCAGCTCAGATCTTCACTGCGAGTCCGTGTTCATCACCTGACTACAGGGACTTTGCACGCCCACTCCGATCCAGCCTTCCCTCCACTCGGATCGAGTTTCCTCTGCGCTCCCGTCCCCCCCTGACCTAGGTGCCTGCCCTGGATCCCCCGTGTGGCAGGAGTCAGCAGCATTTCTGAGACGGAAGGAATGCGAATAGCCAGGCAAAGGCTCTTGTTCAAAAGCACGATCCTGCCCTGGGGGGGCCCCGAGGGGCCCTGGGTTCCTGAGAGTCCTGGGGCTGCGGTGCCTCCACCACTGTGCCCAAGTCCTTTGCAGGTCCCCAGAGAGAAGGAGGAGGTGACAGACCAGCCTCACTGGGGAGCACATGGGGTTTACTGTCCCTGTGAGACCCTGAATTGTTGCAACAGGGGCACTGTGTGGCCGGGGCTTATGTAAGTTAGAAAATGAGGAAGTTTCCTCCCCATGTGACATGTCCCAACCCTGCCCCCACCTCCCCATCACCATGACAAGCGCAGGGATACTTTCAGGGAAGATGGGAGCGTTCGAGGCACATGTGGCCCTGGTCCACGGGGACCCCATCTGTTCCTTGTCATCACCTCCTTGTGGGCTCTGAGAGTCTGGGCCTCTTTGAGGTTTCCAGATGGATCCACATCCTGATGCCACCTGGGCCCTCCCCTGGCCTCCCTGATGAGAGCATGTGATGAAAACAAAATGAAGTGAGGCTGGGGTGGGTGACTGAGGGGACCAGGGCGCTGAGAACCAAGCAGCCCTCTCCAGGGACAAGAAGGTGCTGGCTGAGAGCAGCTGTAACTGAGTGAGACCTGGGAGAAAAGGATGCTGTCTGAAGGGTGGGCTCTAGACTTCCTTCTCCTTGAGCAAAGAGCCCAACGCTGCTCCTGCCCTTCCTCGGGGCCAGTGGGTCTCCAAGGAGGGAGATGGCAGGGGAGGTTCCAGGAGCTGAGGGCACAGGGCCCTGGGCCTCCTCCCTCAGGGTCCCAGAAGTGCTGGCATCCGGCCTCAGGCATTGTGGGCAGTGTTCTCACGCTGGTCTGGGAGCTACATCCAGGTGAAGTCAGTTTCTGTCTGCAGCAGGGACCCAGGGAGTGACAGGGTCAGGTAGCCTCATAGGCAGAGCAGTGTTCCTGGGGTGATGGGACACTGGGGTCAGACAGATCCCAAATGAGCACGGTCATGACACAGCGCACCGAGAGAGGGTAGGGGTTTGCAGCTCCAGGAGGATTCCTGGAAGAGGAAATAACTCTGACACTTATAAAACCAGTAGTCCAGCAAAGCGCAGGGAGTTGGGAAGGGGAGCATCCAGGCTGAGGGATTAGCATAAGCAGAGATGGAGGGGCCGTGCAGCGCGAGCTGGGCGGGGTGCTGTGGCCAGCACAGAGTTGTCTGATTTGGTTTTGGCTGTGCTGGGTCTTTGCTGCTGTGCACAGGCTTCCTCCAGCTGCTGAGCGTGGGGGCCACCCCGCAGTTCCTCTGCAGTTCTTCTCATCGTAGTGGCTTCTCTTGTTGCAGAGCACGGGCTTCCTCTCGGGCACTCTGGTTTCAGATGTGGCACATGGGCTCCGTTGCCCCGCAGCGTGTGGAATCTTCCCAGACCAGGGATTGAACCAGTGTCCCCTGCATCGGCAGATGGATTCTTAACCACTGGAGCACCAGGGAAGTCCTCTAGCATGGAGCGTTGAGACAGGGGACAGAGAGAAGGCTGGAAGAGGAGGCAGAGGGCAGGTGACATCAGGTCATGAGAGCCTTGTGGAAAAGCACCACGATGCCACCAGAGCTGAGGGGTCGATGCAGTCAGATTCACTCACGCTTCACGTAGGTCCCGTGGTCAGTGTGGCAAGCGAGTCAGGAGACCCCGTGGGGTCCTGGGGAAAGCTGGCAAGGTGATTCAGCACAGAGGTCTTGGCAACGAAAGAAGGACCCCAGAAACACTTAGGAGGCAAAGTTCTTAGGGCTTGAAGCTCAGTTTCCAGAACCGAAGTGAGCTTCAGCCCGCAGGTGGCAGAAGAGTGCCAGTGAGGTTGTCCAGGGTGAGAGCAAGAGGGAGGCCACTACACTCAGAGCCCAAGGGTGGAAGAGGCCATTAAACCTGGTCTCTTATTTAAGAGCGTGTAAAACCTCCTCTAATGATGGTTCCAGGCCGCCCCGGAGGCCTGGCCTCCAGAAGCAGGGTGCCACAGTCAGCTGCAGGTAATCACAATTCCATTCACATGTTGTAGTCGCAGGCTTAAGAGTCTGCTTTCCTGTTCCAAAGACAGAAGATAAATGGCCTTTATCATTTTTATGTAGCGGGTGTAACCACTGGAGCTTCACATAGAGTGCCCCGAGCTGCTTTTGTGCTTGTTCATTAGACAGTTTAAGACCTTTCTCCAGGGAGAAGATGCCCCTTAGCTGAGAAATGACTCCTGGTTTAGCATAGTCCAAGTCCACAGGACTCATGCACAGCCGCTCCCCACCTCCAATTAGAACCGCTGGGTGAGCGTGAGCCCTGGAACTGGGGCTGGAGCGATGGCTTCCTGTCCCAGCCGAAAGGAAGCAACATCCTGCTTGGCGGGGCAGGGCAGCGGGCCTCCCCTCTCTCACCAGATGACCAGGCAGGGCACTGCAAAAGCAGGAGAGGAAGGGGTGCCGAGTGAGGGTGGGCTGAGGGCCAGGCAGCCTGCCTGGATCTCACTGAGGATCCTCCAGCTTATCCAGGCAGGATCGCCAGGCAACAGGGAGGAGCTGGTCCAGAAAGAGAAGACACAGCCCCTCCACCAGCACCCTCCCCTCTGTTCTCCCAGGGGAGGCTGGGAGGTATGGAGGTCTGCTCTTTGACGGGTGAGGGGATGGGGGGGCTTTAAATTCACCCAGAACTGGGCAGTGTCTCTTTGGGAGTGAGCTTCATTGTTTGGAGACCTCTGTGAAGGTCAGGATGGAGCTGTAGCGCCACTGGCAAGCGCCAGACAGCTTAATCAGGACACAGTCCAGTCTCCTCATTATAGACCTAGGTCCTAGTCCATCTTTCAAACTGATGAGAAATCTTGTTGGGACACGTTGGGTTTTTTTTTTTTTTTTCTTCTTCTTCATGTCTTATTACTTTCCCCCCAAGTCTTCCAGGAATACAAATCTATATGGGGAAGGGGCGTGGCTTAGTACGCGGTCAGCTCCGCAGCCCAGCACTCCCCTCTGGGGAGGCCGGGGCTCCCCCAGGAACCAGCGCTGACCTGGGGGGGCGGCGGGTCCCCTCAGGAGGCAGAGCCGACACTCACGCTTCTTTCTTACTCCTCTTCTGTCAAGTACCAAGCTTCAGCTCCATGGGTGACTAAACAACAGTTCACTTCACTTCGGACAGCAAGAGACTTGCAAAGACGGCAGCAAGGTCTTTTCAGAGGGGAGGGCTGGAAGCAGCGGGGAGGCGGCCAGGAGGGGAGGGCCAGAGGAGGAGAGGGGGAGGTTCAGAATTGGGGAGAGGAGGGCAGGCCCTGGCTGCTGGGCTGGGTGAGGCCTGGGGGTGGGTGGAACTTGCCCAGACAGATCCAGGATGGCCAGACCAGACTGTGCACAGAGACAGAGGTCAAAGCAAGTTGCTGCCACGGTGGGTGCCAGGCCCACGAGGACCAATCGTTTTGCATAAGGAAGACACCCCTGTTTCACAGCCCTGGGGCCTCAGCAGGGAAACGGCCCATGCTGGTCTGCAGAAGGACCTACTGGGGTCCAGGCTGGACCTTCAGCTCCCCGGACCCTGTGGAGTGGGTATCAAGTCCTCACTCCTTTTTCTGGGAGACTGAGGGTGATGAAGCAACTGATCTCCTAACTAATGACAGAGAGAGACGCGTGGCCTTGCACATGGCGGAAATGAGGCGTCAACCCCATCCGCCCTCGACAACCCAGAACCATGTGGGCGAGGCCTCACGGCAACCTTCTTATTTACAAAAGGGGAGAACTAGGCTCCCATGCCCCAGCAGGAGGCATGCTGGAGGCTAGGCATGTAGGAGTGGGCCCCCTTGACGGGCCCCCCAGCCCTGCCTCCCCCTCCCAGGCTCCCTGAGGGTGCAACCTGTTCCTGCCCCGGCTGGGCACTGTGCTGGCACCTGAGTCATGGGCAACATCCCCCAGTGTGAGAGCCGCCCTGTCACTGGCCCTGCGTGGAAGGAGGGGCGGCCTGGCTCCCGGGACCTGAGTCACTGAGGGGACCTGGGAGTGCTCTCCAGGGTGCAGAGGCCCCCCCAGGCCCTGGAGGCATCTCAGAGACCTCTGGAGGTGCTCTGCTCCCAAGGACGTGGCCATGCGGCAAGGTCCCCACACGTCCAGCTCCCGCACCATCAGTTGCAGGGACTCTGAACAGAAAGCTGGGCTCTGACAAGTCTGCTCAGTGTCTGAGTTGGTGTGACCCTGCCCCCTGTCTAAGAGTGGGTGGTGGTGCCTACTTGGTCCCCCACGGGCAGAGCAGGGGGCTGGGCTGCACCCAGATCTCTGTCAGCCGTCCATCCCTTGGGCCCCCACCCCTCCTGACCCCAGGCAGCCCTAGAGCTGTGAACCCTCCCCTTGCTGGGGGAGGTGGGGGGGTGGCAGGGGCGGGGATCTCAGGCCGAGTCTCTCCAGCTCAGGGTAAGGTGGTGCAAGAGGGCCTCCGAGGGGCCCCATGTCTCTTCTCCTGCGCCTCCCCAGCCTGGTCCAGTAGCTACCCCAGGATTCTCTTCCTCCCAGAGCCAGCTTCCAGCCCAAGCAGATGTCACAGCCAAGATCTCTTTCCTGAAATCGGCTCAGTTTCAAACCATTACTCCTCATTACTCTCCTGAACGACTCCTTCTCAATCTTCTTCTTCTCCACGTTTGGTCCGTGCCCTTCAGAATTTTGCAACAGGACTCATTTCTTGGCCCAGGGACAGGCCATCCATCTTCTTAATCTGACCTCATAAATCAGCCATCTGGGCCTCCTCAGGCACCCATCCACAGCCCCCTCCACCCATAGAGGCCTTTGGGCACCTCTCAGGGCAGCACCCACCAAGACTGCCAGCCCCCCCAGGAGAGGGCCTGCTCCCCCAACATGCCCAGCACCATCCTTCCTCCCCACCGTGCACTCCCCCTCAATGACAGGTCGGGGGCTCCCAGATGCTTCAGCAGGACTCCCACCAGCAGCCCGGGCAGCTGCCTCTCCTGTCATCAGACCCTTCTCCTGGAACCAGGACGTCTTAAGCTTGTTGGGATCAATTGCCCGTGTCCTTCCACTTAGTCCCCCTGCCAGGCCCTGACATCTTCACTGGAGGGGAGGAAACAAGAGCTTTCCAGGATTCTGGACCAATTCCTAAGGGACATGGCCTTGGGGTGGAGAATAAAGCAGGGTCTGGAGGGGGCGGGGCAGTTAGAAGCAGCCCAGAGTCTTTAGAAAAAGCCACAAGTAGCCCCGCCACCCCCCCATATCTCCTGGGGAGCCCAGCACACAGAGAGCTCTCAAGTAAGCTTGCTAAGGGGCAGAGGAGATGTGGCAACTTTGGTAAATACAAGTGGTGTGTGTGTGTGTGTGTGGTGTGTGCATTGTGTATATGTATGGGTTGTGTATTCGTGTCAGTGATTTCTTGGTGGGGACAAATCCCAAGGACTGATGCTGAAGCTGAAATTCCAATACTTTGGCCACCTGATGTGAAGAACTGACTCCTTGGAAAAGACCCTGATGCTTGAAAAGACTGAAAGTGGGAGGAGAAGGGGATGGCAGAGGATGAGATGGTTGGATGGCATCACCAACTCAATGAACATGAGTTTGAGCAGGCTCCAGGAATTGGTGATGGACAGGGAGGCCTGGCATGTTGCGGTCCATGGAGTCGCAAAGAGACAGACACGACTGAGCGACTGAACTGAACTGTTTAGTCGCCAAGTCGTGTCTGACTCTTGCAACCCCATAGACTGTAGACTGACTGGCTCCTCTATCCATGAGATTTCTCAGGCAAGAATACTGGAGTGGGTTGCCATTTTTTTTTCCAGGATATCTTCCCAACCCAGGGATCAAACCCAGTCTCCTGCATTCGCAGGCGGGTTAGTTACCACTGAGCCACCCGGGAAGACATCTTTGACTTGAACTCCCACTCAAAGAACCACTGGCCAAAAGATACACCTTAAGTCTATATAGTTAGTTGCTCAACTAAAATTGACTTAGCATCTGCTCTGTTCTGAGCAGGCAAATGATGAAAATGCAGCGGTAATCATAAAGACACAGTTCTTGCTTTGTGAGGTGTGTGTGCATGCTAGAAGGCTTCCTGGGGGAGGGGTGTTAACCTTGTAACAGACGATTTCGAATGATTATATTAATGTTTCTAAAACTGGTCCAAGCCCAGGGGCACCTGGGAAAGTTTAGAAATGTAGATTCTCTGGCTGAATCAGACACGGATGGTAGAATACCCTCCAGGCATTTCAGGTGAGAACCCGTGGGCTGGGCCGTGGGAAAATCAGCATCAGGAAAGCAAATTCTGGGAATTCTTTCCTCTGGCCAAGACTCTGGGGCCTCTAAGCCTGTTCTGGGCTTCTGTCCAGGTGCTGAACCATCCTTCAGGTCTATAAAGTGTGCTCCTGGATTCCAGGCAAAGCAGAGAACACTATTCAAAAAATTTGATATTTAGTATTTCTCCAAAGAGCATGAAGATAATCATCATGTGAAATACCAGAATCTCGGACATCTTATCTATTTTACCCCCCAAATTAGACAGTACTAGGATTGCTCAGGGCTTCCCGAGTGACCCCGTGGTAAAGAACGTGCCTGCCAGTGCAGGAGACGCAAGGGACGTGGGGTCAATCCCTGGGTTGGGAAGATCCACTGGAGAAGGGAATGGCAACCCACTCCAGTATTCTTGCCTGAAGAATCCCATGGACAGAGGAGTCTGGCAGGCTACAGTCCGTGGGGTCACAGAAGAGTCGGACACGACTTAGAGACTAAACAGCAACAGGATTGTTCTACAAAGTCGACGTACCTCCAGGCTTTCCCCACGTGTGGACCATCTCCTTGCCCCCTGCTCTTGCCTCTGGGGCCTCCTTCCATCAGGAATCACTTTCCATTAGGAGTGGCTCTCGTGGGAGGGTCTCTTGTCCCCTCTGGGCTTTGTCTGAAGATGCCTTCATCCTGTTCTTGCGAGACATGTTTACGTGATACAGATTCCAGTTGGACAATGAATTCACTTATGTTTTAGTCTTTGATAATATTGATTTCCAGGCTCCTAGCCTCTCTCACTGCCATTAAGGAGTCTGCCATTCACAGGTGGGTCATTTTCTCTAGCTGGAAGCAGCGGGGAGGCGGCCAGGAGGGGAGGGCCAGAGGAGGAGAGGGGGAGGTTCAGAATTGGGGAGAGGAGGGCAGGCCCTGGCTGCTGGGCTGGGTGAGGCCTGGGGGTGGGTGGAACTTGCCCAGACAGATCCAGGATGGCCAGACCAGACTGTGCACAGAGACAGAGGTCAAAGCAAGTTGCTGCCACGGTGGGTGCCAGGCCCACGAGGACCAATCGTTTTGCATAAGGAAGACACCCCTGTTTCACAGCCCTGGGGCCTCAGCAGGGAAACGGCCCATGCTGGTCTGCAGAAGGACCTACTGGGGTCCAGGCTGGACCTTCAGCTCCCCGGACCCTGTGGAGTGGGTATCAAGTCCTCACTCCTTTTTCTGGGAGACTGAGGGTGATGAAGCAACTGATCTCCTAACTAATGACAGAGAGAGACGCGTGGCCTTGCACATGGCGGAAATGAGGCGTCAACCCCATCCGCCCTCGACAACCCAGAACCATGTGGGCGAGGCCTCACGGCAACCTTCTTATTTACAAAAGGGGAGAACTAGGCTCCCATGCCCCAGCAGGAGGCATGCTGGAGGCTAGGCATGTAGGAGGGGGCCCCCTTGACGGGCCCCCCAGCCCTGCCTCCCCCTCCCAGGCTCCCTGAGGGTGCAACCTGTTCCTGCCCCGGCTGGGCACTGTGCTGGCACCTGAGTCATGGGCAACATCCCCCAGTGTGAGAGCCGCCCTGTCACTGGCCCTGCGTGGAAGGAGGGGCGGCCTGGCTCCCGGGACCTGAGTCACTGAGGGGACCTGGGAGTGCTCTCCAGGGTGCAGAGGCCCCCCCAGGCCCTGGAGGCATCTCAGAGACCTCTGGAGGTGCTCTGCTCCCAAGGACGTGGCCATGCGGCAAGGTCCCCACACGTCCAGCTCCCGCACCATCAGTTGCAGGGACTCTGAACAGAAAGCTGGGCTCTGAAAGTCTGCTCAGTGTCTGAGTTGGTGTGACCCTGCCCCCTGTCTAAGAGTGGGTGGTGGTGCCTACTTGGTCCCCCACGGGCAGAGCAGGGGGCTGGGCTGCACCCAGATCTCTGTCAGCCGTCCATCCCTTGGGCCCCCACCCCTCCTGACCCCAGGCAGCCCTAGAGCTGTGAACCCTCCCCTTGCTGGGGGAGGTGGGGGGGTGGCAGGGGCGGGGATCTCAGGCCGAGTCTCTCCAGCTCAGGGTAAGGTGGTGCAAGAGGGCCTCCGAGGGGCCCCATGTCTCTTCTCCTGCGCCTCCCCAGCCTGGTCCAGTAGCTACCCCAGGATTCTCTTCCTCCCAGAGCCAGCTTCCAGCCCAAGCAGATGTCACAGCCAAGATCTCTTTCCTGAAATCGGCTCAGTTTCAAACCATTACTCCTCATTACTCTCCTGAACGACTCCTTCTCAATCTTCTTCTTCTCCACGTTTGGTCCGTGCCCTTCAGAATTTTGCAACAGGACTCATTTCTTGGCCCAGGGACAGGCCATCCATCTTCTTAATCTGACCTCATAAATCAGCCATCTGGGCCTCCTCAGGCACCCATCCACAGCCCCCTCCACCCATAGAGGCCTTTGGGCACCTCTCAGGGCAGCACCCACCAAGACTGCCAGCCCCCCCAGGAGAGGGCCTGCTCCCCCAACATGCCCAGCACCATCCTTCCTCCCCACCGTGCACTCCCCCTCAATGACAGGTCGGGGGCTCCCAGATGCTTCAGCAGGACTCCCACCAGCAGCCCGGGCAGCTGCCTCTCCTGTCATCAGACCCTTCTCCTGGAACCAGGACGTCTTAAGCTTGTTGGGATCAATTGCCCGTGTCCTTCCACTTAGTCCCCCTGCCAGGCCCTGACATCTTCACTGGAGGGGAGGAAACAAGAGCTTTCCAGGATTCTGGACCAATTCCTAAGGGACATGGCCTTGGGGTGGAGAATAAAGCAGGGTCTGGAGGGGGCGGGGCAGTTAGAAGCAGCCCAGAGTCTTTAGAAAAAGCCACAAGTAGCCCCGCCACCCCCCCATATCTCCTGGGGAGCCCAGCACACAGAGAGCTCTCAAGTAAGCTTGCTAAGGGGCAGAGGAGATGTGGCAACTTTGGTAAATACAAGTGGTGTGTGTGTGTGTGTGTGGTGTGTGCATTGTGTATATGTATGGGTTGTGTATTCGTGTCAGTGATTTCTTGGTGGGGACAAATCCCAAGGACTGATGCTGAAGCTGAAATTCCAATACTTTGGCCACCTGATGTGAAGAACTGACTCCTTGGAAAAGACCCTGATGCTTGAAAAGACTGAAAGTGGGAGGAGAAGGGGATGGCAGAGGATGAGATGGTTGGATGGCATCACCAACTCAATGAACATGAGTTTGAGCAGGCTCCAGGAATTGGTGATGGACAGGGAGGCCTGGCATGTTGCGGTCCATGGAGTCGCAAAGAGACAGACACGACTGAGCGACTGAACTGAACTGTTTAGTCGCCAAGTCGTGTCTGACTCTTGCAACCCCATAGACTGTAGACTGACTGGCTCCTCTATCCATGAGATTTCTCAGGCAAGAATACTGGAGTGGGTTGCCATTTTTTTTTCCAGGATATCTTCCCAACCCAGGGATCAAACCCAGTCTCCTGCATTCGCAGGCGGGTTAGTTACCACTGAGCCACCCGGGAAGACATCTTTGACTTGAACTCCCACTCAAAGAACCACTGGCCAAAAGATACACCTTAAGTCTATATAGTTAGTTGCTCAACTAAAATTGACTTAGCATCTGCTCTGTTCTGAGCAGGCAAATGATGAAAATGCAGCGGTAATCATAAAGACACAGTTCTTGCTTTGTGAGGTGTGTGTGCATGCTAGAAGGCTTCCTGGGGGAGGGGTGTTAACCTTGTAACAGACGATTTCGAATGATTATATTAATGTTTCTAAAACTGGTCCAAGCCCAGGGGCACCTGGGAAAGTT
Source organism: Madoqua kirkii (assembly GCA_006408675.1). Lineage (NCBI taxonomy): Eukaryota > Metazoa > Chordata > Mammalia > Artiodactyla > Bovidae > Madoqua > Madoqua kirkii. The sequence continues at coordinate 14,979 of SJYC01050834.1, read as the reverse complement.
TAGAAATGTAGATTCTCTGGCTGAATCAGACACGGATGGTAGAATACCCTCCAGGTATTTCAGGTGAGAACCCGTGGGCTGGGCCGTGGGAAAATCAGCATCAGGAAAGCAAATTCTGGGAATTCTTTCCTCTGGCCAAGACTCTGGGGCCTCTAAGCCTGTTCTGGGCTTCTGTCCAGGTGCTGAACCATCCTTCAGGTCTATAAAGTGTGCTCCTGGATTCCAGGCAAAGCAGAGAACACTATTCAAAAAATTTGATATTTAGTATTTCTCCAAAGAGCATGAAGATAATCATCATGTGAAATACCAGAATCTCGGACATCTTATCTATTTTACCCCCCAAATTAGACAGTACTAGGATTGCTCAGGGCTTCCCGAGTGACCCCGTGGTAAAGAACGTGCCTGCCAGTGCAGGAGACGCAAGGGACGTGGGGTCAATCCCTGGGTTGGGAAGATCCACTGGAGAAGGGAATGGCAACCCACTCCAGTATTCTTGCCTGAAGAATCCCATGGACAGAGGAGTCTGGCAGGCTACAGTCCGTGGGGTCACAGAAGAGTCGGACACGACTTAGAGACTAAACAGCAACAGGATTGTTCTACAAAGTCGACGTACCTCCAGGCTTTCCCCACGTGTGGACCATCTCCTTGCCCCCTGCTCTTGCCTCTGGGGCCTCCTTCCATCAGGAATCACTTTCCATTAGGAGTGGCTCTCGTGGGAGGGTCTCTTGTCCCCTCTGGGCTTTGTCTGAAGATGCCTTCATCCTGTTCTTGCGAGACATGTTTACGTGATACAGATTCCAGTTGGACAATGAATTCACTTATGTTTTAGTCTTTGATAATATTGATTTCCAGGCTCCTAGCCTCTCTCACTGCCATTAAGGAGTCTGCCATTCACAGGTGGGTCATTTTCTCTTCTCTCGGCTTCTTGTAAGATTTATTTGCTATTCTCCATCACTGTGATGGGTCTGTGTGTGGGTTTGTGTGTGTGTGTGTGTGTGTGTGTGTGTGTGTGTTTTAATCCCTTGCTTAGGATTTATTGTGCTCCTTGAACTGAAATTCATGTCTTTTATCAATTCTGGACGATCCTCAGCCATCACTCTTCAAATAGCGACTGTCCCTGTCCTCAGTTGTCTCCCTCTGGCCCTCCGTGCAGCTGTGTGTTATTTCTCATCCCAGTCTCCTCTTCTTAGCCTCTATCTCTTATTTTCTGGCTTTTCCTCTGTCCTGCATTTACGCATCCTGGTGATAGCTTCTGCTCCATCTTCTAGTTCACTGATTCCCTCCTGAACTGGGTCTATATGCTGTTTCTCCCATCTGTGGAGTTTTGTATTTCAGTTATTATGTTTTTCATTTCTAGAAGTTCTACCTGGCTCTTTTTCAATCTCTTGGATCACTTTTATAGTCCTTTTTTCCCTTCCTTGTCTGTATTCTCAATTCTTTCTTGAAACATTTTTAACTTATTTTTTTATTCTAGTTCTGATCACTCAAACATCTGAAATCTTTTGATCTAGTTTTGCATGCATGGTCTCTGCTGACTCTGACTCACCATGGATGGTTTTCTCACATGTTTTGCAGTTTGAGATTGTAGACAAATGATATTCTGTAGGAACCCAGAAGGACCTAGAAGACATGGGTGTGCTCTGGCCGCGTGCCCCAGGTCTATCCACCCAATACCACTTTAGGTTAATTTCTGGGCTTGGGGTTTTCTGGACCACTGATCTCACAAATTGGAGCCCCAGTTGCTAGTGAAGTTCAGCCTAAATTGGCATGTTCTCAGGAAGGAATCTTTTTGTCTTCATTCATTGCAGGGCCCCAGACACATGAATATCCTTGCTCTCTTTGCTAAAAGTTTGGTTTATACAGCCCAACCTTATGCTGAGTGTACTGCCTTGGAGGGTCCCAGCTTGAGATAAAGATCTCACTTCACACTCCCAAGCTCCCACGAGCTCTAGATAAGACAATGTCTTGTGGGTTAGTTGCTAAGTTGTGTCACTTTTGTGACCCCATGGCTGCCGCCCGCCAGAATGCAGGGCCCCAGACACATGAATATCCTTGCTCTCTTTGCTAAAAGTTTGGTTTATACAGCCCAACCTTATGCTGAGTGTACTGCCTTGGAGGGTCCCAGCTTGAGATAAAGATCTCACTTCACACTCCCAAGCTCCCACGAGCTCTAGATAAGACAATGTCTTGTGGGTTAGTTGCTAAGTTGTGTCACTTTTGTGACCCCATGGACTGCCGCCCGCCAGAGTCTTCTGTCCATGGGATTTCCCAGGCAAGAATACTGGAGTGGGTTGCCATTTCCTTCTCCAAGGGATCTTCCTGACCCAGGGATGGAAGCCGCATCTCCTGCTTGGCTAGTGGATTCTTTACCACCTAGCCACCTGGGAGGCCACAAAGATAATGTGTGCACTGCAGTTAAAACCCAGTTCTAGGCTCCTCTTAGCAAATACCTCAAGGCAGTGTTTGCTTCTAGTTTCAATACCAGTTCCCACATCATTACTGGCTCTCAGGAGTTTCCCTTACTTTCTTGCAAACTTAGCTACGCATTGAATAAAGAAGTTTGTAATAACTGAACCTGCGTTTTTAGGTGTTTTTGTACTAAGAGTGTCCCTCAACCCCAGAGGATCTGACTGTAGCAGAACAAATACTTGTTCACCAAACCATCTCTTCTTCCTTTGGGGCTCATACCTAGACCGCAGCCCTAGCTACCCGCAACCCTTGCAGCTAGGCACGGTAGTGTGTCTAGTGGAACTGTTCCCAGGTCAGGATTGTGAAAACCTCCCACACGATCCACAGGGGAAGGTGGCAGAGCCACAAGACAGATGAGCCTGTGTCCCTAATCACTGCTTGAAGGAGAACTCCCTGCCATTTCAAACGTTAGATGAAAAAGAAAAAAAAACCCTGGGACCTAAGGATTAACCTGTGACCGCAGCTTGTGTTCTTTAGTCTACTGTTTCACCATTTGTCAGAATTAAAGTCTCACGTAGAATTGTCCAGTAGTTTAGTATTAATCTCACGAGGCATCAGTGAGCAAGTGTGTGAAGCGTGTGAACCTGGGTAGCCTGGATGAGGGGCTTCCCTGGTGACTGAGGTGGTAAAGAATCTGCCTGCAATGTGGGAGACCTGGGTTCAATCCCAGGGTTGGGCAGATCCCCTGCAGGAGGGCATGGCAACCCACCCCAGTATTCTTGCCTGGAGAATCCCTATGGACAGAGGAACCTGGCAGGCTACCATCCATGGGGCAATAAAGAGTCAGACACGACTGAGTGGCTAAGCTGGATGAGAACCAGGAATCCTAGCCACCAGACCAGCAAGGGCTAGAGGTGGGAAGATATTTTTCCCTGGATCTTTGCCCCCAGTGAAACATGCATTTATTACTAAGGCAGAAACTGTAAATGCAGGTGCAAAGTTTATTAATAGAGACAAAATACAGCAACAAATGGAAGAGCACGCAGAGAAACAGTTTATTTAAATGAAATACGAGCAAGGCCGAGATGCACACCCAGAGGGGAAGGGTGCGGGTGTGCCCCCGGCGAGGAAGAAGGCAGTAAAGAGGCAGCTAAGTCAGTTATATAGGTCAGTTCTTCGGGGTCTTTGTCTTCCTTCAGGCCAATTATCTGATTTTTTTTTTCCCCACACCTGACCTACTCTGAGACCCTCTCCTGGGTGTGCACGTACCCCTCAGCCAAGGTGAATCTCGAAGTGACGTCTTCTGGGAGGAGCAAGACTCATAAGTCCTGGCATTATCCCTTGACTTTTGACCCAGAAGGAGCCTTTGTGCGCATATGTAGTGTCTCCCGTCCCCAGAGAGGTGGGAGCGGAGATCCCTTAATCCTTTACTCAAACAGAGTTTTGCCCCTCTTGGTCCTTGCCACGGCTATTACCTTAAGGTGTTTACAAGAGACAAACACTGGCTATTTACCCTGTTTCTTTTATTACCTTCATTTCAGAGGGCCAAAAGAAGCCTGTTTGTAAATGCCTTAACTGGAACCTACCTATCTCTTGTCTCAGGAAATGCTAACAGTTCTAAGTATCCAGCCTGAAGCCCACTGCTCTGTGGCCCATGAAATGCAAACAGGAGGCCAGTTGTAAATGTCTAACCTGGAGCCCCTCTATCTCCTAACTCAAACCTGTACACTCTTTTCAGGCCTTGGGGGCTTCAAGTGTGTGTATTCAAGGGCTCCCAGGATGCAAGACCATGGCTCACAGAGCCCGAGCGGCTCACTGGAGTTGCATGTGGGATACGGGATTGAGAAGGGTCCCCCTTCTCTGCCCTGTCTCCACTCTATCCCAGGCCTGCTCTGGCCACCAGGTCCCCAGATCATGCAGGTGAGGCCGTGCCCTTGAGGAGCTCCTGTGTACTGGGGATACACATGCAGACGTAAACAAGCCTGGGATGAGAAGATAATGGTGGTCTGTGGTGGAGTGATGACTCAGGTGATGGCCCATTCAGACTGAGGGTCAGGGCGTGGCTGGGAAGTACCAGGTTGCCAGCTCCAAGGTTCAGGTCCCTGGAGACAAAATCAGGCGGGCCCTGCTCTGTTCCCTGCAGGCGAGATTCCAGAGGGCAGTCCGGCCCACCTGGCAGGGAGAGGCCTGGAGCATGCCAGAGGTCCACCTGATATGCTCTGGAGGTGGGCATGTGGCCCAGAGCCGGCAGGACGCTGAGGCTGCCCCATGCAGAAAAACCTCATCCCCACAGTCCTTAATGACACCTTGCTTGGTCTCTGGAGTCCTCAGGTCACCCACTGTGCATGCATGTCTTTAAGAGGCCACAAACATTCACTGACCACTTCTGCAGGGATGAGGGCCACCACTGGGCATTGGTGACATTGTAGGGATACAGTTGATAGGGGAACATTGATTGAAACTGCTCACCCTGGCCAGGCACCACGGTGACCGTTTTCGTGAGGTCCTGGCAAGGAACAGTTAACTAATAAGCCACCTGGAAGAGTTCAGGAAAGGCCGAAAGGAGACTCCACGTGTCCTACCATCTCCCAGAATCCTTCTCGCTGGAATCCATCTTGGCTGAGCAATGCGTGCCCCACCAGGAAGGAGCCTGAGTCAGAATGATGGCCAAAGACAAGCCAGCAAAAGAGATCCCATCCCCATAAAACCCAAGGCTTTGAGCCCGTGGCAGAGCAGTCCTCCTGGGTTCCTTTATCCTCCTGCTCTCCCACCGGGCACCCCTTCCCAATAAAGTCAGCTTCTATGTCTCCTCGGACAATTCATTGCTGAGTGTTAGACAAGAGCCCCCTTTTGGGACCTGGAAGGGGTCCCCCTTCCTGCAACACAGAGAAACATCAAGCCAGAGAATGGGCTTCTGGACCCCTACCCTCAATGGCTCACAGACTAGAAAGACACAGAAGGGCCCCTTGCTGGGACCCAACCACGTCATCTCCTCTGCCCCCTCCAGCTCTGGTAACGGCAGGGTCCACAGCCCCCTCACCTCCCACCCACAAGATCACACGTGTGGTAGGTGGTCCGTACCAGCAAAGGTGTGAGTTAGAATGACCCAGTTGTGATGTGGCTTTTATGTGTCAACCTGGCTGGGCCGTGGTACTCAGCTGCTTAGACAAGCACTGTGTAGACGTAGCTCTGGGGGTAATTTGCGGGTGTGATAACATTTATGATCAGTTGACCTTGAGTAAAGGAGATGGCTCTCCATGAGGTGGGTAGGCCTCATCAAATGGGTAAAAGGCCTTAAGAGCAAAAACAGAGGCTTTCCAGAGAAAAGGGGACTCTGCTTCCAGACTGGAACATGGAAGTTCTGCCTGAATTCCCAGCCTGCCTGGGATCTGCCAACCTCCGGTCATGCAAGCTGATTTCTTCCAGTAAGTCTCTCAATTCCCTCCTCGCTCTTTCCCTCTCAGTTGCCTCTCAGCCTCCTCAACCAAACCACAGTCTCGAGAGCTTCCTGTGCACCACACACAGAGGGGCGGCCCCTGTCTTTCCATTCCTGGTGGTCTTGCAGGGAATTCAGACTCACGTAGGACGCCAACCCTGACGCACCCCAGATCCCAGCCGGAGGGTCGGCTAAGGTGGCCCAGACTGGAAAAAGCCTTGAGGGACAGCATTCTGCACTTTGCTCTGGAATGCTGTGCCCACCCCACCTCAACCTGAGCCTGACTCCCACTCACCCAAAATAAAATGTCTGAGTGCATTCCACACCCTGGGGATCTGCTGGAATGGGACAAGATCGAGGCCAGGGTAGCCCAGCCTGGCCTCGCTCCCGGAAGAGCTCAGTGGACAGAGGAGACCCGCACAGCCACCTAGGGAGATGGACAGTCACTGGGCCGCACTTGCCCAGTGCTCACTTCACAGCCACAGGGAGCCCAGGTTCCTGGGAGACAAAGAGCCGCTTAAGAACCCATCATCTCCTACCACCCTCCTGCCCTGAGCTCCAAAGATCATAAATTCCAGGGGCAGAGGGGGCTCCTGCTTGGGGCCTGAGGGCACAACCCAGCTCCATCCGTTGCTGCAGATGGTGGTCCCCTGGGAATAAGGTGCAAAGGGTGATATCAGCCCCGGGCATCCCTGTCAACCCCCGACATTTCCTGGGCCAGCCCTCTGACCTTGACAGGGACTATTTTGGCCACTGCCCTGCACTCCAGAAAAAAGTAACCCTCCTCTGCCCCTTCTTCCTCTGGTTATCCCACTGTGGAATAGAGCCTCTGGGTGTTTAGGGTTAAAGAGCAGAAGGTAAGCTGTGAACACAGATGAACCCAGCAATTTGATATTAAGGAAACTCAGAAGCCTGCAGACTACTGGAAAGGGTAGTTCATTCTCATTTGCATCTTAAACCCCCTTGGAGCCAACTGGGAATAACACAGACCTCAGGGTCAACTACGGGCTTCCCAGGTGACTGAATAGTAAAGAATCTTGCCTGCCAGTGCAGGAGACGAAAGAGATGCAGGTTTGATCCCTGGATCAGGAGGATACATTGGAATAGGAAATGGCAACCCTCTCCAGTATTCTTGCCTGGAAAATCCCACGGACGGAGAAGCCTGGTGTTCTACAGTCCACGGGGTCGCAAAGAGTCGGACACGACTGGGCTCAGCACAGCAGCAGCAGTGTCGGCTGAGTCAGGACTGGAAATCTCGGCCCTGCCTTTGAGTGGTGGAGGGCCCTGGGCTTCAATTCACCGCTCTGAGCCTCCATCTCCTTTTCCCACAGACGTGGGAATAACAGCATGCCCGTCACCGGGCGGCCATGACGGGGAAGGGCCATACTGGAATCACTTAGCCGGCATCTGGCACTCTGTGCCCAGAGCTCCCAACCCCTCCTCTCATCCCTCCTTCTGTCCCTGTCTGAGAAGCTTGTGAGGACACAGGATGCGTAACAACTAACACTGTCCCGGGGGAGGCAGAGGGATGGGAGAGTCAGAGAAGACGACCCAAGAGACAGGGAGGGATTTCAGGTGGGGAGGAAGATCTCAAAGGCATTTAGGGGCATTTTCTGTGCCCCTGGATACACTTTAGAAGCAAAGGCTTGGGACTTCCCTGGTGGTGCAGTGGTTAAGAACCCGCCTTGCAATGCAGGTGATGTGGGTTCCATCCCTGTTTGGGGAACTAAGATCCCACGTGTCACAGGGCAACTAAGCCCACACCCAGCAACTAGCGAGAAGCCTTTGTGCTGCAGTAAAGATGCCACATGACGCAAGACCCCATGGAGACAATAAAATTAAAAAGAAGAAGAAGAAGAAGAAGTAGGGGCTGGGATAGAGGAGATGAAGGCTTCCTCTCAGGCCAGGGCTACAGATGGACTGAGCAGCCTCCTTCTTCATGAAGGGAAGGACGGGGGTGAGGGCCCCGTGGAGTCCCAAGGCCCCAAGGCATCATCATCTCTGCAGCAAGTCACGTTCCTGAGGAATCGGACCACACAGGAGTGAGGCTCCAGAAACCCCTGGCCAGGCATGAGAGCCGCAGAAGAGAGGAGGCCAGCCTCTAAAGGAGGATGTGTCTCCCTGTCCGGAACCACCTACTGTGTGCCGCCCTCACTGTGCGCCTTCCCTCTGCCCATGGGGGAAGCAGGACCACGGGGGTGGAGGGTCTCACCGTGCATTCCCCAAGCTTCTTGTGGCTGCAACGTGGAGCAGCCTGTATGGAGCAGCCCTTGAGACACGTAGCTGCTGTTGAAGGGCTTCAGAGACTGGGAAACTGAAGCCCAGAAAGATGTGACGCCCCTAGGCTGACACAGCTCAAGCCTTCTGAATATTCGGGCCCAAGGAAACCCCCGCTCAGCAGCTTCCTTGCTACATAAACTTGATGGAAGGAATTCTCCTGTGCCTGGGTTTTCTTGTCTGTAAAAAATTAAAGGCATCAAAGTGTCCTGTGCCCTGGCCCTAAGGATGAAATGAAATAACTCATGTGAAAGAGCCTCATCTGATGCCTAACATAATAAACCTTGATTAAAATGACTATCCAGACCACAGTGCTATTATTCTAATTTTCTCCCATTAAGCACTTGTATTTGCTAAATGAGTGATTTTTTTAAACATTTTATTATGAAAGTTTCAAATACACAGCCAAGTGGAAAGAATTTTTAATGAACACCCAGATTCTATAACAGTAGAATTCTACCATTTACATTTCATAATACTTGCTTTATCAATATCCATCCATCAATCTGTTTTACTTTCTGATGCATTTCAAAGTAAATTGATGATGTCAGTCCAATTCCTCTTCAATGCTTCCTGATTTACTGTTTGGGGAGGTGGTGAAATTTACATACAGTGAAATGCACAAAACTTAAAAGCCGTTTGCATATAAACATGAAATACAAACCCATATCAAAATAAAGGATATGACTATCATTCCAGAGTGGCTCAGTGGTAAAGAATCCACCTGACAATGGAGACACAGGAGACTCAGTTCGATCCCTGGGTTGGGAAGATCCCCTGGGGAAGGAAATGGCTACCCACTCCGGTATTCTTGCTTGGAAATCCCATGAACAGAGGAGCCTGGCGGGCTACTGTCCATGGGGTCACAGAGCTGGACACGACCCAGCAACTGAGCATACATCATCCCAGAAAGTGTCCTCCCGCCTCTCTGCAGGCAGTTCTGCCCCTGCTTCCAGGAGGCAACCGCTGTTCTGATTTGTTTCCACTACAGGTTAATCTTCCTGTTGTAGAATTTCACATGATCATGATTCATAACACAGGCCTGTGTGTACTTGTGTCAGCTATCTGCGGCTGTATAACAAATTACTCCTAAACTGAGCAGCTTAAAACATCACCACCTAAGAGTTCACAGTTTATTTGGGCTGGAAACCGGGACACGGCTAACCGGGCGGTGGTGGTGCAGTCACTAAGCCCTGTCTCTTTTGAGACCCTATGGACTGTAGCCTGACAGGCTCTTCTGTCCGTGAGATTTCCTGGGCAAGAATACTTCCTCCAGGGGATCTTCCCAACCCAGGAATCATACCCATGTCTCCTGCATCGCAGGGGGATCCTTTACCGCTGAGCCATCTGGGAAGCCCCTGGCTTAATGGACCCTCTGGCTTCGGGGTCCCTTAAGGCTGCAATCCACACACTGCCAGGGGCTGCAGTCTCTCATCTGCAGGCTTGGCTGAGGGAGGTCAGCTTCCCGGCTCACTGGAATGGGTGTGGATGGGATCAGCGCCTTGAGGGTTGTTGGACCCTCACCCCTGTGGATGCTGGCCTGAGGACTGCGTCTTTCAATCCCTCATCATGTAGGCCTTGCATAGGGCAGCCCACAGTGCGGCAGTTTCCATCAGAGCAAGGAGGTGAGTGGGCCAGACGAGGCGAGGAAGATAGAGTCAGAGATAAAAGCCAGATTCTTGCCACTGGCTCTCGGAAGTGACATCCCATCACTTTTGCCTTAGTCTAGCCATCAGAAGGAAGTCACTAGGTCCAGTCCACACACTAGGGGTGGGGACTCTACAAGTGAATGGATACCAGGAGGAAGGCTCACTGAACACCATCTGACAAGCTTCCTTGGGTGAGACACCCAGGGCCTGTCCATCCCCTGCTGGGAACAGTCTTCCTGGATGTTCTCTCTCCTCAGATCTTCCTCTGGCTCTGGGAGGTAACCATGGTGATGGTGCCTGTGTCCCTTGTTGTGGCGGCCTCCTGGAGGGAAGATGCTCCTCTCTGTCGTTGTGGGTGGCCTGGGCCCTGTCCCAAATCCAAACGGGACCCTGAGTCCCTGACCTTTGCCTCTCCATCCTCCCAGGATGGAGTGTCTTGTGGGGAACACCCCTCCGGGTAGTATGTGATATGGGGTGCCCTGGAGTGGGGGTGGAACCCCCCCAGTTCTACATTTAGCTGACAAGTCCCGGTGGCACCTTCCCTCGGGGCCAGAGCTGGCCCTTTTCAGCACCAGCACAGCAGGCTGTCCCCTGATTTGCCCAAGCAGGGTGACTCTGGACCATGGGCAGGACAGGATCATGACCTGAGTGTCCTTCCCATCTCCCAAGACAGAGGAGGTGAGAGCACCCGTGACAGGCACCGCATGGGGAGGAAAGAGCATAGAGTTGGGTCGGGGCTGGACTCGGCCCCCAGCCCACCTGCAGACCTCAGCACCCTCCCTGCAGGGACTGAACACAGAGGGCCTAGGGTGGCCGCCTGGCTGGTGATGTGCTTTCTGTTATTGCAAATATGAGGGGGAAATGGTCAGGATATCAGTGGAGTGTCAGAGACAGAGGGAAATAAGGCAGAGAGACAGAAGCAGGTGGAGAGATGGACAGAGAGAGACAGACACGGAGCGGGGCAGAGAAGGAGGGACGGCAGCAGAGGAGACCCAGGGGCCAGGAGGCCAACGCTGACGGGCCACAATGGGGTGAATGGCGGCACCGGCAGCGGCACTGGGGAGACCTTCCTTCCTGCACCCCGCGTCTCCTAGGGGAAACTCAAAAACCTCATCCTGAGGAGCTGACATCTGCAGCCATCAGCCTGGTCCTGGTGGTGGGGGTGAGAGCGCTCAGGGACCCCAGGCAGCCACTCAGAAGGTCAGACCAGATCTCGACCTGGGCAAGTCAGTCACCTCCTCCCTCTGACAGGACTGGCAGATCAGCAAGTAAGAATCTGACCTCCAAACAAACCACAGATAGGGCTTTGGTGTCGGTATGTCCCCAGTGTGGAATGGAACATACACTAAAAAATTATTCATGATTTATTTGATATTCAAATTTAACTGTGCGTCCTGGATTTGATCTGGCGGCCTGACTCTCTGAGGGGTGGCCAGTGCTTTTGCATGGCTGTCTACCTCTTGTCCTCCAGGCCTTGGCTCAAAGGACTCCCCTCCAGAGAGGTCTCCCCTGGCGGAAGGACCTTCGCCCTCCCCTCAGTCATCCTCCGTCAGAGCACCTGGTCCAAGCAGTTCCAGTGCTTTCAGGTTCTGGAACAACCCTACTCATGTGTCTGTTTGCTGTTTATTTCCTGTCTCCCCATCTGAGACAGCAGGCTCCTAAACTCGGGGACCCATCAACACTGTGTCCCCAGCAACTGTCACCTAGTGCATAGTAGGTGCTCAGCAAACATCTACTGAAATATGCAAGGGCAGAGCCACCAGGAAGGAGAGTGAGAAAGAGTCGTGGGTGATGTGGGGACGCTGTGCATACCCCACCCCTCCCGCTGGTGACCTGTCTGCTCTCCAGTGAGTCTCAGAGCTGCCCCGGGGGACAGCCCCGTGCGGGCCCAGCCCGAATTCGGGGGCCTGCAGGTCTGCACTAGCCCAGGGGGCCCTCTGGCGCCCCCTCCCCACAGGACCAGTCTCCTATCCACTGATTCCCAGAGCAACCCTGTTACCATGACAACGGCAATCCGAGGTCACAGCGCAGGAAACTGGAGGACGCCTCCCTCCTGGAACGCCACCTCCGAGTCAGAATCTAATTTTCATTACAGCCATAATAGCGGTTTTGCATAATCGTCCATATATTAATACCTAACATGCCAGTGTTTATTTGGTTAAAATTCATGAATTCAGGTCTAAATAAAAAGTGCTGATGGGTGAAGTTTTTCATTCTCTTAAAATGTTCTTTTTTTTTTTTCTCAGTCTCTCTCCTTGGCAGCAACTTGCCTTTAATCTCATTATTAGCGCGTAAGGGAGAGCAAAACAAAGCGCAGCTCTGCTCTCTAGGGCTCACAGTGGCTTCGGCTCGGAGAGGGATGCTGCCCCCAGCTCTGGAAGGGGCGGGCAGACCATGGTCACCACTGGCACCGCCTCCTTGTGTGACTTGGTGCAGGTCATATCGCCTCTCTGGGCCTCAGTTTCCTCAGGGAGAGAAATGAGGGAGGGGGTTAGCTGGGCACTAGGCTCTGGGCTGGGCAGAGGGACCAAGATTGCCTTTGTTGGACTGATGCGGTGTGATGGGGACTCAGGAGACAGACAAGGCCACAGGGATAAGGAGTTGGTGTGGAGGGAGGAGTGGAAGTTGGAGAGCAAAGCCATGGGCAGCCAGGAAGGCTTCCTGGAGGAAGTGGCATTCGGGTAAGCTGAAGTGGTAAGCAAGAGCCAGGGGAAGGGGAGAAAGGGAACAAGGGACGCTAGGTGGGAGAGGGCCTGTTCTTACAGGAAGGGGGGGGGGCGTGGAGTCAGCAGCATGTGGGTGGTCTGCAGAGTGACAGAGGCAGTGAGGCCTGGAAAGGAGGCAGAGACAGCCTGAGGGCTGGGAGGGAGCAGAGAGCTCTAGGAGGAGGGACAGTCACCTCCAAAGGGCCCTGCAAGGTGAGCCGAGGGGCCAAGGAATGTGCCCTGGGGGGTCAGCAGGGAGGGCTGGGAGGCAGTGAAAAGGAGCTGGCTGGGGGAGCAGAAGGCAAGCAAGGGTGAGGTGGGCGATCAGGCCAGGGGCCCCTGGTGGGGGAGGAGAGGAGTCTGGGACCCAGGCTTCCAGAGAGGGATGGGTGTTGGGGGTCAGGCGTCTAGAGGTTTCGAACAGGTGGAGTCTGAAGTGCCCCGTGGAAGAGTCCAGCAGGCCTGCCTCTAGGGGCTGGGAGAGGAGGGGCTGGAGCAGGGCGTCTCCCCAGGGAGTCAGGGCTTGCTGGCTGGTTCAGCCACAAGAGCCGAGGCTGGGCAGCTGGACCAAGTCTCATGGGTGATGAGCGAGGCTCAGGCTGGGGCTTGGACCTATGCTGGGACTCAGCCCTGCCTGCTCTGGGGAAGGCCTGGCTGCCTCAGTTTCCTCATCTGAAAATGGGCGTCAGACCCCTCCCCAGGTGGAGGCGGGCCGTCCAGGAGTGGGGGTGGGCCCGGGGCAGGCCCACGTGCAGCAATGGGTGTGCAGCAGCCCCCACCAGTGCCGCTCTCCCCGCCCTCACTGCCTCATCTGCAGTGAGGCAGATGCCCAGGCCTCGAAAGGGCTCCTGGTGAGACCCCCTTCAGCTCCCCCTCCCCAAGCAGGGAAAACCTAGAGTGCTCTGAGCAGCAAAGCCTGCAGCTAGAAGCGTCCACGTGGGCGCCGTGCAGAGAGGCCTGGAAGGCTGCAGGGATGTCTCTGTCCACACCACCTCCACCCCACCCAGAGCCCCCAGGGGCCACCAGAAGGGGTCTCAGAGCAGATGGGAAAGCTGGGGTTACAGGCCTGTCTGTGGGGTGGCCCCAGGCCTTCCTGTTCTCTGCCGTTCTCTGAAGTGGACAGCACTGGAGGTCACCTGCATTGTCCCCATGTCCCTCTCCAGTCCAGGCCAAGGCCGTAGTTGGCCCTCAAGTATAGAGAGCACGCACCAAGGGGGCGGGTGGACTAGATAAGGCTGGTGGGGGTCAGGCAGGCCCGCTGGCCACTGGCTTGGCTCTTCCACTCCCACAGCTGGTAGACGTCCAGGTGCTCAGTCTCTGGACCTCTCTGGGTCCCTGGTCTGATCTGAGGGGCAGTAATGACAGCACCCTTCCCAGGGGTGAAACCGCACACAGCTTAGCCGGAGAAGACGCAGCCCAGGTTTCTCTGCGTGTCCAGCCTTCAGCCCCTCCTTCCAACAAGCACACAGTGGTTCTCCTTGACAGTTTCTCCCTTTCTTGCTCTCAAACCATGCCAGTGGGTCACCCCCATCCCTGGATCCCAGAGTTCAGACCTGGCCCATCAGAGCATGGCACATACCCCAGTCAACCTATGAACTTTGCCAGACTGTCAGGGAGAGATGCCCTCCTTCATCTGGGGGTGGGCAGATAGGCCCCAAGGCTGGGCTTCTGGTGGCCACTCGGAGAGGAGGGAGATAAACTCAGAAGGAAGCAGAGGCAAGAGGTAGAGCGAGACTTCGTCCTAGCAACATAGTTGGAGCCCTTGATCCCACTGCATCTGAAGCTGACTCTGCCTCTGGACTTCTTAGCTGCTTGAGCCACTAAGTTACTTTCATCTTATTTCTCTCTTTTCTTCCTGCCGTCCTTTCCTCTCTTCCAGATTTTTCTTTCAAGCTCATTTGAGTTGGATTTTTGTCCTTTGCGAACTGTTGGAGAAGACTCTTGAGAGTCCCTTGGACAGCAAGAAGATCCAACCAGTCCATCCTAAAGGAGATTAGTCCTGAATATTCATTGGAAGGACTGATGCTGAAGCTGAAACTCCAATACTTTGGCCACCTGATGTGAAGAACTGACTCATTAGAAAAGACCCTGATGCTGGGAAAGATTGAAGGCAGGAGGAAAAGGGGATGACAGAGGATGAGATGGTTGGATGGCATCACTGACTCCATGGACATGAGTTTGAGTAAACTCCAGGAGCTGGTGATGGACAGGGAAACCTGGCATGCAGCAGTCCATGGGGTCACAAAGAGTCAGACACTACTGAGCGAATGAACTGAAATGAACTGAACCAAGAATCCTGAAAATACCCATAGTATGACTTTAGGTAACAGTCCCAGCTAAGTAGATGGCACTCTCTTGTTACTCTCTCACCCGGGTCCAGCGTCTCCACTGCAAAGACAGGTTCTGCTTCCTCCCCAGCCCAGCAGCAGCCCTCGACCCACACCCAAGCCAGGAGAGGACCCTTCTGTGGGTGTCTCTAGGTCCCAGACACCCCAAGACCCGC